>JAUMHI010000035.1:16105262-16143382 GCA_032359435.1 Enteromius unitaeniatus | reverse complement strand
CCGACAACCTAGCTTCTAGGATCATTCAGGCACTCAAACCCCTCCACCACGGTAAGGTGGCGATCCAAGGAGAGGATTAATTAATTAATTAATTTTATTTTATTCTATATATTATGCTCATTTTTTTATTTTATTTTTGGCCATGGTTATGAATGGAAGCACTTTAGGTGATTGTGAACCAGGCTCAATCCTGCATCACCCACGTGAGCACCACAGTGTCTCAGAGTATGTGCGTTAACCACTGGGACACATTTTAAAATTGTATGAGTGTATAGGTATGCAATGACATTCATAAGCTGCTCTTTACCCTTGCTGCAAACTCTTGCACAGGACCTTAGAGAGATCAGTGTTCTTAATGCTGCACCTCCACACCTCACCAATTACTGTACATCCTGCTCCGTGTTGCTCAGAATGCGTCTCGTCTCGTCTCGTCTCAATGAAGCAGTTGATGTGTCTGTTTGTGTGGGTGTGAAATGTATGTTCTATGCTTTAAGCTTGCCATTTGTTTTTATATTTACAAGAATATGCATATGCTTAAATTACTGTGGGTGAGAGTCTTTCTCTCTCCTCTCTGTCACTGCATTGGAAATACACATAATTGTATATTCATATTGTTTGTTCCTGAACTGCATGTAGAGAGCATCAGCCATGTTTCACATTTAAAATCCCATTTTCTCCTTGAAGAACTGCTTTTAACAACAGCTTAAGCATCAACATCTTTAAAGCTTAATAGTTTTATAGTGATTGTCATTTGCATTGCTTTATGGAATGTTTTTTTTCTTTCTTTCTTTTTAGCTTTTAGCATTAGTTGCATACCTCATCTCTCTTTGTCCAATTTTCAAATACTTTTTTCATTTTAAATTAAAGTTTGTAGTGCTGTGATTCAATATACCCTGCTGGTTAATTTAGTTGAAAATGAATGGGAAAAATGCTTATTGTTGCTAAAGTAGTGGATGGCACTGTAACATCCTGTAAAGAAAGTAGTATTGTGAAGTTATTTGAAAGAAAAAATACATAGAGCGGGTTAAAATGATAAGGAACATTAAACATTTAAAGAACCAAAACAATTCCAAGCATTTCAGGTGAAATGTGTCATTTCTGAACCGCAAATGTAACCAAATGGAATAGAGCTGTTCAGTCATGATGTTAATTTGTAGGCTAACCCAGAAGGCTAATTCAACGTGTTCCCTGTGGGCTTTGAGAATGGTGCTTCTGAGTAAATTAAAGTCTCACTACTTGAATAGACTTTGACATTTTGTTCTGGAACATAAAGTGCACTGTCATTCCTCAAACAGAATTTTAAATCTTTTTTTTGCATTGTCACTACTTTATTCTTTTTTGTCCCATTTTCTTTCTTAATGTTCAGACAGCATCTGGCTATACTGAACAATACTCTGTCTACCCACTCAAATTTCACACCCACTTTAAAATCTGTATGTGTTGAATCACCTATTTGTCATATATAGACTCCAGATCTCTCCCTATTTTTTTTTTTTTTTTGAAAAGCAAAGTAAGCTTTATGTCCTCAGCGAAGGTGCTGATGACATCGGCAGATGTCCCCCATATTCAGTCTGCAGGTAACGTAAGGCGCAGCTCATCTGTCGGGCCTCATGTTTTGGCTATGGTTTGCAGTATCTGTGTCCCTTCTCGGTGCTGTAAGGGGTTCAGGTATCACCCACACAACAGGGCCGTATATCAGCATGGAAAAACGAGAAGTTTGTTTGCCCACTGCTCTCCTGAGCCGCCGGCAGCCGTCTGGAAGGTGCATTTGCAACAAAGCAAAGTAACCGAAACCTTCAAATGCTGCAAAAATACTTATGATGAGTTTCATGTTCATGTTTCATGAGCATGCCCTTCATTTGCCATTGGTTGGTAAAGGAGTTAGCCCCGCCTTAAGCGTATTCCATTGGTTAAGCCAATGTTTCTGTTGTCGGCCAAAGTCATGTGTTTATCTGGGTGATTCTTCTTATTTTCTTTATAATAAAGTACATCATAATTCAATGGTTTTATCACTGCTTAGAATAAGAAGCCACATCATCTCAGAAGGGTTTTGTCAAATGCTTGACTGAGATTATGAAGTGAGCTTGTTGTACTTATTGCAACAAATATTGCAACAATTAAAAGTCTGGTGAGAAGATACCCTAAACCTAACCTAATGCTTTAACAAAATCAAACACAAGATAAAATTACATGTATTTTTTTCCATCTCTCAGTGCTGCACCAGGTGCGCTACAGAGCAAGTTTACTGTCAAAAGGCCAAAGGACAAACATATGGAAAGCACTATGGTAAAAGTTGAGGCCACTGGGATTGTGTTGCACTAGAGGCTGCATGAAAACATAGGTTTGTTCACACCATATGATAATTTCCATAGTTACGATATACCAGCTTGTTAAAAACAATCACTTCCTCATAGAACTCATAATTTCTGAAAGGTAAGATTTGTACCACCTGATCACCTCAGAATCATTTTTAGGCACTGATTGTGTGATAGATTGTGCGAGTCCAAGGATGCAAACAGCTCCAAGTATGATGGTCACATGTTGTCATTTCGAAATTACAGTAGCTAATTACGCTATGGCATGAATGCAGCTTGAGTCTTAGTTAGTCAAAAAAATGTGCCCCTGTAATCATAATTTGTGTGAGAAAAAATGTATGTGTAGGTGCTTTTTGGAGCTTAGCAAAATTATAGGAAAAGTTTATTTTTCTAATAAGCCTATGTATGTAATGCTAATAGTGCTTCTTGCCCTAGCAAACACGGCCAACTGTGCCATCAAATAATTGATTCTCTGTTTGCTTTGTGGTGTTTTTTATGTCAAGAAGTTGGCAGCTGTTCTACTCTCATATTCCACCTATCCCCCCCCAACTTTATCATCTCGTCTCTAGAGAAGAACTTGTCGCCCATGTGTGCAGACGTGTAAATGCACACGTTACATGTTAGTTAAATCGTATGTGTAGTGTTCCATGTGTTTTTTAGTGCTATGAAGGTTCCACACAGACACCTCTCCTTCCTAGGAGCCTCTGGCAACGTGCTGCTGAAGGTACCTGTGGGATTTGTTGGGCTATAGATAGGTTCTCAGGCAAGATGCTAGATTGTTTGGCTCACGATACGGTCTGAAAAATGATGGCTGCTGTTTTTGTTATCATGCTTCTGATGTGCTGCTTTTGTTTTCTGCCTTTTATACAGAGCCGCTGAGGTTTAAATCTTAAGGAGATGGGACTTGGGCTTTTGCCCAAAGGAGAACGATTCCAACTCTGCCTCTATATCTGTGACCGGTTTGCCGTGAGGCCCCGTACCCCCCTCTAATGGTGAGTTGACTTCGATTGACTTTGTCTATCTATACAGGATGTACAGTTAGGAATCGAGAATAAATCCCACTGTTATTCATTAGTGAAGTCTTGTAGATTGGTTAACTGATCACTTCCAAGGTGTTATTTCATAAAACAATAGCTTGTTATGAATATTCCTGGTTTACAGTCATTTTTGTTCCTTTTTGCCTTATTGCGCCAAACTTTGTTAGGATGGTTGGCTAAAAGTTGTATCTGACTATCTTTATGCACCAGGCAAAGCCAATAGCCTCAGAGAAACTGTTATATATCAAAATTTCGACATGCAGAAGGTACTCGTTTTAAAAAAAAATTGAAGTGGAAAAACTTTACCTTGGCTCTGTATGATTGTCGCCTCATCATTTAACCAAAACACAGAAGCCATTTAAATTTACATTCTCCTCCGTCCAAAGAATTTGTTCTGCATGCAGCCAACAGATAGTAACAGCTCCTCTGACAGCAACTCTGGCAAAGACAAAAGCAGCTATCATGACTGCATATGTGTCATGGTTTTATGGTTCCACAACAATTAAACAGCGTATGCCATTGCCAACCTACTGTATGTAGCTGTTATTCAGTTTTAATTATTTTTTTTCTTACGTTGTTGACAATATTTTAGAATCATAGACTCTCATAGGCAGCTTTTTCCATAATACCGGGGCAAAGGAGAGATTAATACATTAATTAATTAATAAATGGGGCAAAAGTGAGACTAATCCTTTTGTTCTAATTTTTTATTTTTTTTTCCCCCTGCTGTTTTCCTAGTTTCTTTACTTAGGATTTTGCTTCACTTTTGCATCCACTCTATCTTTCGAAGCAACACACAAAGTTGTTATACTTCCTTGACAAAGAGGGTTCTGTACCCTCCCTGACCCCATAGTTTGCAGAAACGAGGCCTTGTTCTCTGTCCGAGAAGCACGTTGTTGCTGTGTCCGCTCTGGGCCCATCTAATTATCCTAGTGGCTGTCCATCCGTGAAATAGGCATTACACTGTGAAACTGAGCCAGTGTAGCTTTCCTCTGAACAATCGTGATAGCTTAGCAACAATGCGGCAGCCTATAATGACCATAACAACAGCAAGGGCACACCAGAGGATTATGGGGGATTTTTATCTTTGGTCTGCTCCAGGACGGGCAAAGAGTTGGGGGAGTTATTAGGAACCAGGCAAGTTTATTCTATATGCTTTTTCCTTTTTTTTCCCTAGACATAGCTATTAAGGCAAGAGTGTTGTTTCTTAAACTAAAGGAGGCAGAGAGGATGAAATGTAGTGGTAAAAGGATGGGAGAAAGCAACATAAACCTCTCCTCAAAGTGTTGGGAGCAGGGCGCAGTGGACTCTGTGTTCAATGTCCACTGAGTCATATTTTATTAAATCTTATTTGCTATTTGTGGGCAGCTGCAGTTGCAGCAGAGTTCAAAGCCTGAGTTGGTGTGGGTTGTTTTGGGGATGGTAAGAAACAGACTCGGCCAGCAGTCGAAGCACGAACAACATTTCTCTGGACATCAAATAGTCCACACTTGCCTGTTCCGTGTTTAGGGGTGATTAATTGTTCTTGGTTCGAGCTGCAGGGTGTCTCCTCAGAGCAAGGACACAGTTCAAGGGCTCTTTAATGTTGTAAAATCCCAAATGAGCAATTTGAGTCACACAGTCCCAGCACTGGGACCACAATGTCATTCTTACACGTTCCAGGTGAGTCCCATCAAAACTGCCATGAAATGTCCAGCTACAGTATATCTATCTATCTATCTATCATTCTATCATTCTATCTATCTATCGTTCTATCATTCTATATATCTATTCTATTCTATCTAGCGTTCTATCACGTTTATTGAATGTTCATATGCTTCCCTGTGTTCATATGCTTCATATGCTTCCCTGTGTTCAACAAACATGTATCTGACTAATTAAAGGCATACAGCTAGAAACAGATGCTGTTTTAAAAAATATTACTGATTAAGTTTGGAACTAACAAATTTTGAATGAGGGACTAAAAAGGACATCAGTTGGACCATTTTTCTTGTTTTTAACATCGGCCAACATTTAAACTGAAATTCTGTCCTCTCCTGATGAGTTGTAGATGCAAATATCTTTGCCATGTGTTCAGTGTTGAAACAAACAGCATGGACCCTTTGAGATGTCTCATTTTAGAGTCTTTTTTTGCTTCTCATGCAAGACAAGCGCCACCTGTGAACTGATCTCAAAGACTTTTTAAGGCAGGGCATCTGTTTCAGCTGTCTGTTGCCACTGATTTATTTCTATTTTGTCTATTTTGTAGATGAGTCAGTGTGTTATTACATTATTATAAATGTAAAACTGTAATAACTTTATTATAAAAAACTGTATTTTGTGGATTGGCTATATTCCTCAAGCAACTTATCAAGGCCAAATGTTTGGCAGTGTTCGAAATGTATATTAGTGTGCTGCATGTTCTCCAAAAGTATAAAAGCGTACAAAGTTGCATGACCTTGGCATATTACGCATTTAATTTGGCAAGTAACCAATAGTCGAATTATTTCTGATAATGTTACTTATCAGATATAGATATTCAATCAGATACAGAAATGTAGGATACCTTAATCTTTACACATTTGCATTGTTCATATACTTCATATGTGTTTTATATGTACAAGAAAAATTGCATACAATTTGAGGTTTGCATTCTGTACACTGTAACAATTTAATCAATGATCAGTCAGGTTTTTATACAACTGGCAAAGATGAGCAGAGAGCAGTAATAATTATCACCTTTCTGCATAATGATGCTTTCATTCTTAAGATGAAAGACCTTAAAAAATTTAAATCTTGCTCTTTAAGAAGTGGAAAATGATCAAATTAGTTCTGTTTGTAGATTTTCTTTACAAATTCAATACAACATTGTTGTTGATTTTTAGAGGATTTCTTCTATTTGTCATTCTTGGGATTCAGCCGCTGCTTTATCAGTGATGGTCGATTAGATACAGAGTGTCGAAGCCTCCATCTGTTTACCCAGAAGCACTCAGGCATTGGAGTGTTGATTAGTCGGGTTATTTGACATGGTTGCGACAGCTGCTGGACAAGGAAGGGCTTAGATCGACAGAAACCCTACATTTCTCTATGCTCTGAAGTTTTATTCTACTCTCTAGCATGGTATCATTTGTTTAAAAGGCTAGGGCCCTTGTAGTGTTAAAAAGAGCTGCTTGTTTCTGGGTGCCTTTATTTCCAGCAGTACTGTAGTCTCATCCTCAGATGGCTCACCCACGGACTGTTCACAGAGCAGCTGATGCTGTTGTGCACAAAAATGTCAACTTATTCCAGTCTGATTGACTGACTTAAAGGAATAGTTCACCCAAAAATGAAAATTCTGAAATCAACTACTCGCCCTCAAATAGTTTCAAACCTGTATGAATTTGTTCTCCCAAACACAAAGGAAGATATTTTGAATCAAAAACCTTTGAGCAGCAGTTTTACATATATTCCCTTGGCAGTGCCCTAAAAACAGCCATGCTTGCTATACACTGGCGCAGAAGGGAAGGAAGTATGTTCTCATGATTATTGTCTGTAAACCACAAACATTCAGTCATGTTGTTTATGTTGAGGCAGATTTGTTTGGACCCTCGTCATCTCCACGGAGGAGTTCTGAGTGGGTGCTGTCACCGCAGGGGTCTTAGTCACAATCCACTGCCTTTCTGATTCCCTCTTTGCCATCTTCTGTAATGTCTCCACTGCGTGGTCCTGTTAGTTGCCGGAAAAACCAATGATTAAAATGTACAAAGGCATGAATTTCAACACGTACACACACACAATCAAAGCTTTTGATGGAATTGGGTTTTTGGAGTACTTTAAAGTACGTGTTTACATTCTCAGTGTTTGCCGAGTTGAATAGTTGAGTCTTCTGCAAGTCTTGTTCTTGATAATTTGTGTGTGTTGGACCGTTACGGTTTCATTTAAAACGACTGTGGGAATGAATGATTGCAGCTGTAATCCTGACATTCAGTTAGTCTCCTCTTGTCCGTCATCTGCCCTTGGTCAGGTGACTGCGCCTGTAACATTAAACTCGGCACACACTCTGTCCTCTTTCAGAGCCTGCTGTCTTGCTGTGGCTGGCTGGCTGACGGAGCAGAGCAGAGTGTGTGTGTGTGTGTGTGCGCGAGTGTGTTGCTCCATAGGGACCGCGCACACCCGCTGCATGGGTTATATTACCTTTCCTAAAATACCACGAGTGCCAGGCGTGCCCAGGGCACGTGGAGGACATTTGAGTGGCAGTGTCAAACCTGGGTAACAGCATAGATGATGTTCATGCTAATGGCTTAACGACAGGATGCACATGAATCAGCATGGTTTAGTGATTTATCACAAATGTGTCTCTGGAGGAATTCAAACCTTTGACCTTGATTTAGCTATTTTGTTACAGGAAGGTCGATTTTAAGGCTCTCGGGTGTAGCGTGTTTCAAATTAAAAACTCCTTGAGTATCTCTTAGCCAGATGGATACAACATCTGATAGTGTTTTGTTTTTGTTTTGTTGCTTGTGTTTGTTTGGTAACATTTTGTTTTGCTTTTGTTTGGTTTCATTTTGTTTGTTTACTTGTTTTGTACTGCTTTATGTTTTTGTTCAGTGGCGTTTGGTTTTTGGTTCATTTACGTTTGTTTTGGTGTTGTATTTTTGTCTTGCTTTGGTGTTTTATTTGATTAAAAAAAAAAACACTTTCTTCTTAAACATTGCTAATCAACTTACACTAGTGTGGAAGGTCAATCTAGGCGTTTCTCAGCGGTTTTCAAAGAATGGCCACTCTTAAGTTAGCATGGCAATCTGACCTTTGACCTTGACCTGAACTTTAAACCATAATGGGACTTTCAGTGTATTCACGCACCTGCAATTATCATTACAGGGATAGTTTAGTAAGATTTATGTAACATCTAGGCCCCTTTTATTTCTTGCCCTTTTCTCTCTCTCTCTCGCACACACACACACACACACACACACACACACACAAACACACACACGCATGTGTTGGGTTTCCATGTTTTATGGGTTAGTTCCATAGGCACAATGGTTTTTATACTGTACAAACAGTATTTTCTGTCACTCTACACCACCCCTACACCTAAATGGAACATTTTCTGCATTTTCAGGTTTTTAAAAAACATATTTCTGTACAAGCACTTTTTATTTTTGGTTTTGTCAGATTTAGATTACTTCTGGGGACAATTTCCTCCCCGAAGTATAGCGGAGCAAAACATGCACACACAGGTTAAACACACATTTAGCAGAACATATTTGGCAGGATCTCATAAATTGGGGCTATACAGAAAGTCAATGTTTCTTCAAACTTTGCGGTATACTGTTTTTATTCAGGGGACATAGTGGTCAAGTGTTATTTGAATCACTTTTAATATGCAACTAATATGCCTGCTAATGGCAACTGGTCGGACACATTTCTGAAGAATGACCTCCAATAAAACACTGTTGAAGTTACTGTAGTGCGTTTAAAATGAAAATGGCCTTTAAATTGTTTTAGCTTCACATAAGGGGACTGTTTTTATCTTGTTCAGATACAATAAAGCTTTCAATTGACTTTTTGATGAATTAGTTACTCCCTAATCCCCCAAATTATTAAATATACTTCAAGGAAGCACTTAAAACCCATCAGAGGCTTGCGGTAAGTTTTAAAAGGTGCTGTTTTTTTACTGTTAATTATGCATCTGTTTCACATGTCTGCGTTTTTCGGCAGCGATCGCCATGGTGACTCTAGGGGTGTGAGATCTGTCACAGCTGTCTCTACTACGCTTGTTATTCCCCGTTCCTTTGAAACAGAAGTTTTGCCTTAATGGGGGAATGGTTAGACACCTCATAACATGCGTATGGTGTGTCTCGCTGCTTAGGCTGACCTTTAACCGGGCTAATGAGCCTGTTTTTCATATTGTGAGTAAAACGTTTAGTAGAAGCTCTGTGGGCCTGCCTGAGCTCCCACGGTGTAATGTTCTTTCCCAGTAAAAGAGGGAAAACTGTTGCAGTGATGCTCTATTAGTCTACAAAACAAAGCTACGTTAACTTAATGTATTTCTGAGTGAAATGGAGTATTGGTCAGACTTGCTTTTGTTCATTGGAAACTAATTGCATTTTGATAGCTGCTCTAATACTGTAAATGGTTGGGGGCCTTCAATAACAAGTTGTTCACAAGCACGTTATTATATTTTAATGAAGAATTCCGAAGATAAATAGTGTTTTTTTTTCTTTTTCTTTGAAGTCATTTGGATTTTGCGTGAACTTTAAGCTGCATTAGATGGATAACACCTTTTTAATAAGGCGAGGACATTCTATACAGAAGGGAAAAAGGCATATACTGCAGCTTTGATATACGAGTCCATTGCCGTAGGTTTGGCTAGTGGCTTTACAGATATTTTAAGCCCTTTCATACTTTAATTCATAGTAAATCTTTAAATAACTGAAGGTAAGATTATTCCAGCTTTGATGTCCGCTAACATGTCTCTTGATGCCTGGAAGTTCTGCATTGCATTTATTATGCATGTTATTTAGTTATTTTTATCTTCAAATGCAGCATGTTATAGAACCATTTCCATGAATCTGAGTCGATGACTTGCTGCTGATGTTAAAAACCCATATCTTTTGGAAATGCATTAAAAATGCTAATAATGACTTGAATACATTTTGAAGCACTATATTTTTCTTTTCTTTTGTGAGGCTTAAAATGTGGTATTTATTGTGGTAAAGTGTGATAAATGTGGTAAAGTATTTATTTATTTACGCCAAAGTTGGAAGGTCACTGGAAGCCATTTTATAGCCATGACAGTTTTGATATAAATGATTGACTGTATTGTTTTTAAGGATTTCTATTGTTTTTTAAGTATTCAATTCATATATACAAATTTGATTTCATAGGGTTTTATAAAAAGGCTAGGTTAGTTCATTTTAAATTGAGGAACCCTCATAATATATCCTATCAGTATTTCTGAGGTTTTATGTAAAAGTCAGAAGGTTGGGGATTCTGTGTTGGTTTTCTCTGCACAGATGGACTGAACTCATTGCATGCGTGTAATGTAGTTGTTTTCAAAGGAATCGTTCCAGTGTTCACATACTGTAGCAACAATGATGTGGACATTTAGTTTCCCATAATGCTGCAGCAGTTCATAACCAGTGAAAGGTGAAACGATCTCAGGCTTTATTTATCTGAAAAGCTTTTTGCTTTAGTTTGGTCTAATATTCTCATTTTCTCTGTAGCTTGTTTTTGTAAAACTAAAGCACATTTTGTTATCTGCCGTGCCGCTCTGACAATAAATAAATCATCATCAATTAATCTTCATCGTCTTAAATACAACACTCTCACACACAGAGTATAAACATAAACATGTACAGGTTTACAGCACTTTCACCTCTGTTTCACAGCCATTGGTTGGTCATTTAAGACACCTCCTGTGTGTGTGTGTGTAAAAGTCAGTCAGCACCACAGGGGATTTGTTGTCTAGTCTGATTGATTGACAGTTCATGCCACCAAGAGGCCTCATGGGAGTGTACGGCCACAGGGGGAATTTGTTTAACCCTGGGATTACACACGTTCAGGCCATAAAGGAGCTCATATATATTCATTAGGCCAACACCCTCTGTCACTTTGACATGGATTTGTGTTATTGCATCAGTCTTTGAGAAATGTTTCAATCATAATGGGCCGCTCTCTCTGGGCAGTAAATAGATGCAAAACACAACAAGATCATTTAAACAACATTTCTGCACCATAAGGGTGAGTGTGTGATGAATACAAATGGTTTTTGACATGACAGGTCTATATGTATATATTTAAATACACTATCTTGGACATGCTTTCTGTGTTCACACATGAATAAATATTCAGACATATACTATATGTTTAATGACCTTATGTATTGTAATTCATTTAATATATATATATATATATGTGTGTGTGTGTGTGTGTGTGTATATATATATATGTGTATGTATATGTGTGTGTATATATATATATATATATATATTTGTATGTATATGTGTGTGTATATATATATATATATATATATATGTGTTTGCTCTGGTTCATTTGTATATTGTAAATGGCCATGTTTTGCTTGGGAAAGAACAGGGTGTCAAAAGAAATCAGCTTATTTAGGAAATGACTGGGCTCTGGGCTCCAGGTTTATCAGCTCTGATAAAGAGTCAATTTGAAAGATCCAGTGATTTTCTTTGGGTACTTGGCTACATTTGTATGAATAGTAATATAGTGTGACATTAAATAATATTCTATTATACATAGGGCAAATCCTCCATGGCATGCTGTGCTGATTCTATTTAAGATAAATGAATGTAGAGAATTACTATTTATTGGCTTGTGAATTTATAGTTGGTTATCAGATTTGTTTTATTTTTTTAGGTTTTTAGTAATAACCAGCGCTGTTTTTCCATGTTGATTGTTTACCCATGGAGATTTCTTCCATCTCCAGTCATACTTAATTCAGTGGCGTTTTATTTTTTATGTATTGAAAAGAAAAATGAATGTCATCCTCAGAGTATTATACAGCTTTGAGTGTAATTGTATATAATTTTTGTGTGTTATTGTAAACAAACTCTATTCAGTATATTTAATCCTAGACAAGATTTGAATTCAATATTAATACAATACCTTTTGAAAGTTTGGGGGTTGGTAAGATTTTATTATTATTATTATTTGATTGATTTTTTTTTTTTTAAAGTCATTCTCACCAAGACTGCAGTCATTTGATTTTAATTGCAATAAGATCTGTAATATCTTAAAACATATATACTAATTGACATTTTTTTAAGTGTTTAAACATTTGACATTTGTTCCTGTAATGTCAAATCTGAATTTTCAAAGTTGAGTGTTTAAATATTTTTTTATTATTATTGTTATCAATAGGGGGAAAAAAACGTCTGTGCTGCCTTATATTTTTGACACAGTTTCTTAGCTTGTGTAGAAACAGTTTTTTGAAATAGTTGATGAATTGTCATGTTTTCCATGTGTTTTTTTTCCTCCTGCCTTTTTTGGCGTTCAGCTCTTTATAGTTTTGGCCTCAGTTTCAGACACTCCAGATGTCTTAGAGTGGCCACCTGATACCTGACCTGGGGTCAGATAGCCAGATGCACTGAACCCGTCGGCCCTTTCCTAAAAAACCTGCTGAGGTAAATGAAGAGGACAAGTAGTGGCTCGCCCTGTCACCCTGGAAACACTAATTATGTCTTCCAGCTTGATTGTGACTTGTGTGTGGGACTGTAGACCGGGAGCATCAATCTGGCATCCAGATTGGACAATAACTTATGCTCTGCTGATCTAATTCTGATTTAGTACAACATTTCTGGATTCTATTCAACTGCTGCGAACGCATTGTTTAATATTACTTTATGAGCCACACACGTTAATCTGGAAGCATTTTTCCTCATTCATTTGCTTAATAGGATATGAAAAATGTGCCCTTATCATATTTTATGAGGCAGTAATCCATGCAGATTATGAATCTTATGAGTCCAATAAAAAACGTTAGTAGCCTACAATTTAAATAATACTTTAAATTAAAACATAATATAATATCATGTATGTACTAGCATATGATTGTGGTTTTGTTCTTGAATATTTATAATAAAAATACACATTTTATGTTACTTTATCAGATATGTCATTTACAATGATTTTGGACTTTTGGCGTGTGTGGTTCATGTTAACAACATAGCTCTGTAGCTTTTTTATTATTATTTATAATAAGCTTTGTTTTTGTTCATGATTATCTATAATTAGCTCTTGTTTTTATACTTGCATTTTTCTTTTTTTTTGTTATCATGTTGGTTTAAGTAATGTTGGTACTTCATCTAAAATTTTCTTTACATTTTTTACTACGTTTTTTATTTAACATAAACTGAAAAATTGTGTAGAAACCATTTTCACCCAGAAATTCCTAAAGAAAAAAAAAAGACATCAAACTTTTTTTCATTTTGTCATTTCAATTCAGATCTTTATTGTTTTTGTTGTTTGGTTCTATACAGCCAGCCAATAATAGCATGCCACTATTACTTCCCTACACTATAAATTCTCTATTTATGGCCTTATTGAAGAACAAATGGCTTAAAGGAATGAAACGGGTTGTATAGGCCTCAACATAGCTTGAATGTATTCCACACCTAAGGTTTCACTCTTCTTATTCATTTACAAAACGTGACCAAGATGGCACGAACAATCATAAATCACGCATTCAGCTGTGATGATGGTAATGATGTATTTGGCCCTGACTGTATTTTTCTGCCAGCTCTCAACAATAACATTCATCTTAATGTAACTCTATCCTCTGTTGTGTTTACGTAGCGTAGCACATTCTTGACCCATTGCATCGGCACGCATCTCGCGCATTATCTCGACTGCTTTACCAGACCCAAATGAACAGTCGGAGTTCACGCGGTATCTTCTGCCTGTCTTCTTTCAAACCCCCACTGGTGCTCCTCAGAGCCAAACGTTCATTGTTTAACACTAAAGAGGCACGCCGATGTTATTGATGGCCGTTCTAAGTAGCACAAGGAGGAGGAGGATTGCTTGGAAACAGAATCTAGGTCAGTCTGGCCAGCGTGATTCATTGATTCTGATGTGTGTCCATTTGCTGGTTTCTCCCTCTGTATCTCTGTATTGTTAATTGCTGGGTGAATGATCACCCTAAATCTTTCTGTGGCCGTCTGCCCGAACGGGTTTTTGCTTGGAACACCTGCCCTCGGGCTTGCTTTTATGCGAGTGGAGGCCGGAGCCTTTTACTTGTGCGTTGAAGGAAGGATAGCTGGAGGAAAAAAACACAATTGACTGGAAGTGGACAAACAATGAATCCATAAGAATGTTACTGAACTAGAACCAGGTCACTGTTTTGATTCAATATACACTACTGGACAAAAGTTTAAAATAAGCCAGATTTGTTTTTGTTTTTTTAATACTGTAACTAAACGTTATGAAATATTGCAATGTAAAATAACTGATATTATTCTATTATTTGTAAAACATTACAAAACTTTAGATTTTCAATAAACGCTGTTCATTAAATTGGATTATATTCTATGTTTTCTATATTGATGATAATAATAACTGATCAGCAGAGCAGCAAAACGATATATAAGCTCAAAACCTTTAGCGTTCGTCTGAAAATAATTTGTCTGACAAATTCCCCGAATCCCAGACGAGACACCTACACCCGTGAGATATTTGGCATTAGGACTGGGACAAAATATCGATATGACGATATATCACGATATTTGAACTCACGATCGATTCTCAATGCGCTCTTTTCTTATATTGTTTTTTTGTTATTTAATTTATTAGCGCAGATGTACAGATTTCTTTACTTGTTGAGCCGCTACTTCAGGCGTCTGTTAGGAGGCGTTCCTCATTAGAACGACGGGCGGAAATGGGCGGAATACAACAAGCGAAGGAGAAATATCAAACGGGACAAAATGATAGAGCCAGGCGGGGAAAGCAAGAAGTTACGAGATGCACCAGCAAGTTTTTAATCAAAGTGCGGACTTACTTTGGATTTTATAGCATGGATGGAACAAAGCTGGACAAAGACTTTGCAGTATGCAAGAACTGCCTCACAAAAGTGCGCTACACAGGCAATACAACAAACATGTACAGCCACTTGCTTCAGCACCACCCTGAGCTAATGGAAAAAGCAGTCGCTATAAGCTCTCCTTCACAGCCCGTCGTTGATGCTCTTTTTCAGGCAAAGCTGCCCTTTTAATTCTTCCTGGGCTAAGCTTATAACATCTCTGTGTATTTGTGTAAAGCTCTTTGCCTTATAGCACAGTTGAGAATGATGGCGTTCGCCATATGATTTTATTATTAAGTATTACTAAGTTTTATTTGTGGAAAACCTCAAATGCAGGCACATACACACATATACATATATATATGTATATATATATATATATATGTATGTATGTATGTATATATGTATATATATAATGTGTATATATATATGTGTGTGTGTGTGTGTGTCTTTTTTTTTTTTACTTTAAATATCGAGATATATCATAGGTTATCATGTGCACTATATTAATAATCGTAGTATTGCATTATCATATCGGTATCGTGGACCATGTATTGTGTACCGTATCGTGAGGTACCCTGTGATTCCCAGCCCTATTTGGCATGCTAAATATCTGGACCTGTTGGTGATATAAAATCATACCATGTGAAATGTGTTGCGACTGAAATAACATCGGCGATAACCTACAGCCAATAAGAGAGCAACATCCAGGGCAGCGGGATGTTGGCGGAGGAGTTACAAAGGTAACAAATATCCTCCTCCATAATGTTCTTTCCATTGCAAATGAGCGCACATGCAATTTGTATGGCAAACTTTTTGGACTAATTTTCAGTCTGATCCCAGTCTCACGTGAGAACTCTGGTCTTGCACACATGATCTTGCGTTGTTTCCATGTCACTTCTCACATGGGTTTGGTTGGTAGTTTGCGGATCTGGACAAAGTTGTCAGCAATTCTTCCTATTGTAAAGTCATGCAGTGTGAAACCCCCTGTCGCCGATCTATCATGCAGTTTGAACACAGCAACGGCTGAATGATACCCCCAGATATTCATGCAGCGTGAAAAGATCTGTGACTCAACTACTTTTATTTGTGCAAACTCGACATTAAAGGGTTTGAACAGCGAAGAGCTGTCACATCTTTGACATGCACTTCAGGTGTGCTGTATCGTCCAAGCTGCTTTAGAAATATCAAAACATTTATTTGCTTGTTTGTTTTATCTGGTGATTTATATTTGAGTTGTTTTTGTTTAGCTACCTTTTTTCTGTTGTTTTGTTATTGTGTTTGAATCAAAGTCCTCAATACGTTGTTGCCTCTGTTTTTGTTTTATTAAATTCTGATTGTTTGTGTTCAGCATTGTTCAATTCTGTTTGGTTTATCATCCTCACGAGACACTCTTGGCTCTGTTTTTTCCTTTACTATTGTTTATATTTGTTTTGTTCAGTTTTATTGTTAATATGTTTGTTTTGTTCAGTTATCCTCAAGACATTTGGTTCTGTTTTTTTTATTTTGTTCAGTTCTGTTGGATCAGCATATCCATAATATATTTTAGACTCTTTGTTTTTGTTTTGTTTTGTTCAATTCTGTTTTGATCAATATCCTCGTAAGACATTTATGTCTCTGTTTTAGCAGCTAGAAGCATATTTATGGATTCGACATGACATTAAACGACACTATATAGAATTTGTATGGTACAGTATATTATGTACAATAGTGTTACCTTTATATTGTATTCTATTTCTCCATTAGTTTTTGCAAATGAGGATGTTTTTGGTTTGTAGTTGACTTTGAGCACCCATTTAGAGCAGATCTACTGGATGGTGGTTACATTTCCAATCATAATTTATGCATCAGTGTTCCTTAAAATATATGTAAAGATATTTAGTGTGCCTTTATCTTGTGGGTCTGTTGATTTCTGTCTGTCTCTGGATTATTCATGAGAAATCGAATGCAGCACCTAACCAGGTTATTTTTTGTTCGTTGTCCTGAAATCGAACCCCAAGGAAACAGGATAATTATTACTATATATATATTTTTGTGTGTGTGTGTGTGATCATGAGGAAGCCAGAGAGATTTAGAGGTTTAACCTCTAAAACTGCTTAACACACAGAACAGCTTCTCCTTTCTTTCTGTCATATAATCCCAGGACACTTGGACACACTTTTCTTGTAATTTAGCACGTTTCCCATGTTTCCTATATAATTGTAATTACAGTTGTAATTGTAATTTTGAAATTAATGTAGATTAAAATGGCTCATTTGAATTCTGCCAAAGGCTGACTAAAATACTGACTAAAAGTAAAGCCCTATTCGGACTAGTTTTACAGGGGGTCGTTAAAGAATGTTTTGTTTCACAGAGGTACTTGGTGATTTTAATCCCATCCAAATCTGCCATGTCTGTGTTTTTCTCTCACAACCTCTGTGATAATTGTAGAGTCCGAATGTGATGTCTGTGAAATAATTTTTCATAAAGCGTTGCCTTGTGTGTTTTAGCCAATGCGATACGCCGTAGATGCTCTTACCACACGCACGTTTAATATATTTTGATATTTAAAAGAAATAAATAAATACAAATAAAGAGCCAGATCACGTAAACTGTTAAGACTGACTATTGTAATATCAGTATCAGGTAAGATTACGTTCATTCCCGCACTCGGTTACATATGTTTTAATTAACCAAAAAAATCATAATACTAAAGTAACTAAAGTAACCACACATTGACATGGTTTAGCTATACTAGCCATTTAGTTCACCATGGTATTTGTGATTATACTAATTGTAATCAATCTGAATGACTATAGCAATGTACGCATACAGAGCGCGTGATCTCTGTGACACCCAGGTGTACAAAACAGATCACGATAAGAGTCTCACGTTAACGCCGATAACGGTACACCACTAATATATATGTATATATATATGTGTACATATATGTGTGTGTGTTCGTGTATATACAGGGGGGGCCTGGGTGGATACACCATTATCAAATGGGAATGGTTAGTGATATTAACTTCATCTAGTATATTCTAATGTGCCACAAACAGGAAGTGAGGGGGGAAACTTTTCAAGATGGGTGGTGACCATGGTGGCCATTTTATATATGGCCCACCCTGTAATATATATATATATATATTTCACTTGTTTATTCATTTATTTTATTAATGCTTTATTTTGAAGAAGTAGTCATTGTATTTTACTGGTGTTACATTCTGAATCTTGAAACGAAACATCATTCTGAAACAAAAAAGTGAAGGCACATTATTTCAAAAAGTTAGTAATGAGAAATAATGGAGGAAATTATGATTATTTGCTTGGAAAATAATTTTACAAATTCAAAAATTTGAATAGTCAGAGTCAGCTAGGCTACGTGTGCATGTATTTTTTCCCCCTTTGATTTAGAGTGCAATATGACTCTTTACAGGTTTTTTGTGAGATCCAAAGGTAGAATAAGAAACCATTCATGAAATTGCTCCTGGGTGCTTCATAATAATGTAAGAGTATGAATTTTATAATGTCAAATGGCAAGATAGTGAAGAACAGAAAGTTACAGCAATGCGACTCAAGCTATCGTATAGCAAGACTCGTTAGCGGTCAATTGGTCTCAGAGGACGGGTGTGAGCATGCTTCTTCAGAGACCTTAGCACAAAAGAGCTTCTCAATGTCACATATGAATGCACGTGAAGGCAGTAATAGTATATGATGTGGAGGAGCTAATGGCCCGTCTCACTCTGGTTTCTAGTCTGTCTATTCATCGTGACCGAGCCCTTCAAACACTCTCAGTCTTACCCCCTCCATTTTCCACCAGCATGATGATTCTACTGTTGCTATGCAACGCTCTGCTGTCGCTTAGTGAAGCATTAATTAGAGTGTTACATTTGAATACCGTCGTTATCGCCTCTCAGAATTGCCACGGCTGGCATATTTGCACTCAACTTGAAGATTCCACCAAAGTGACTGGACCAACCCCTGTCCACCATTACTGCAGGGTTTATGACCAGAGACACGTGTGGAAAATAGTGTCAAGAAGCCTTTTAGTTTACATAATCCTTGCAGAATCAGCAAAATAACAAAAGAAATGATGGATCATTTTATTTTTTTATTTATCTATTTATGTGTGTATCTACTGGGCAATTTATATGATTTGAATTCTGTTCATATTAACAGCATCATTAATTAATATTTTTTTATGTTTCTTTCTTTGATTTTATTTATTCTTTTGTTGTTTATTTCTTATGTTGTTTGTTTGTTTTATTCTGGCCAATTCATGATTTTATTTTTAAGGTTTGATCTCTCTCTAATTATCATCATCATTAACTACTAATTTTATTTATTTTTTGTTATTTATTTTATTTTGTACTGGACAGTTTTTAGCGCTGTCGAGCGATTAAACAAAATAAAAGTTTTTGTTTATTATGAATATTAATGTTTTTCTGTGTATATTTCTATATATAAATAGGCCTACGCACACATGAATGCATATATTTCAGAAATATATGCTATGTTTATATATTAATATAAATATAGACATGTAAATACATTCTCAAAATATATATACAGTACAGTGCTTCCCACACATAGACTTTACCTAGGCAGGCCGCTCAGTTATATTAATGGCCCCAATATTTGGTGACACATTTTTGGTTTTATTACTGTTGTTATCCTCTTACACCCCCCCCCCCACACACACTTTTCAGCGTTCAGAGTTAATGAAACCATCCGCGATCGATTAACAAGTGTAAAATCACCCCTCACCTTACACGTTGCATACTGTGTGCTCTGATAGACAATCTCCACTGTTTCACATCATTTATTTGTAGCATGCCGCGTGTGGCCATCAGCTCCCGCAACTCGTGACTATAGCACTATATTTAGCAACTTTCAGAGCCTTCTGGGAGCTTTTTTTCCATAACAGGTACATAGCGACTTTGGGGGAAAAAAACTCCAAAAATCCCACCTTTTTAGTGTAAGTTAGATATATTGATTTTATCAAATGATGTCAACAAAAAATCAGGATTTTAGGAGTATAGTGAGAGTGATTCCTGGTAAACGTGTATTAATGTTTATTACTGTTTTATGTATGACAACAGAAAATGTAATGAGAACAGCTTTATTGGGCATTCAGTTGTATTACAGTATGTGAGTGTTCATAGAGTAGAACAGATCTGAAGTGCCAAAAGTAGTCTGAACACAAACTTGACGCATTGACATCAAATATGCAAATTAAAATGTAACGTTACCTACAAGTATCACAAAATCCTGTGGAAAGCACTGAAGTGTGTGTGTGTGTGTGTGTGTGCATTTATGTATACATAATAATTATTAACAGAACACATACATATATACTGAGTAAACAAAAACTTTTATTTTGTATGTGATTAATCATAATTAATCGTTTGACAGCACTAGAGGTTTATTTAAAAAAAAAAAAATCCTTTGTTTTGTTTTTTAAAGATTTTCTTTGTTATTACCATCTTATAATTATCAATGTCTATTTATGGACATATGCTTTTTTTGTATTTTATTTGTACAGCATAATTTTTTTTGTATAGTGCAGTATTTATATATTTCTAAACACACAAAACACTGATTGTGCCGTTGCTGTGTGAAACATCAGGTGGTACGGTGTTCCTCAGACTGACCCTGCATGGCATCGCCTCTGAAAAGCAGCACACGGCCAGCTCTGTGATTTTCCCCTGATTTGTATTCTAAAGGTGATGCCAGGATCCATAATTTTCCTGACAGCTGGAGTGGGAAGTGAGCCGTGTTCTCTCTCGGCAGCTGAGAGAGCGTGGACTGGAGCCCTGCCACATGCAGGATGGGATTGCAGGAGCACTTACCCGACTGGGACTGCAAAAGCAGAACGAGCCCGTCCTGCCCAATTACATTACTGCTTCCTCTCGTCCTGCCTCCAGTCCATCCCGTCACCTGATGTGAGCACCGAACGACTGGCTGTCTGATCAGAGAATATTACCCTTCTATGAATAGACTAACCTCTTTATGCTTCATATAACATTAAACAGGCCTGAATTAGAATATGCTCATCCAAAATCAGCGTTTATACTCTTTTGGCGGATTAATTGTGGCTAACCAGATACATTTAAGTTTTTAATGTTATTCCCATCACAGTGATCTTCCGCTTAGCACCTCCCAAACTAAACACAGGAAGCTGTGTCACAGCAATGCCATAAATTTCTCTTCCTTTAAGCGTCAACAAAGGCACAATTTATAACCGCTGCTGCTCTCAAGTCTGTAAGAGAAAGAGAAAGTTCAGTGTTGTAAGCAGAGGCAGCGAGTGGGTAGATAAAGCAACATTGCGTCATTAGTCATTGGGTGAATAATGTTTTAAATAATGTTTAAACCGGTCTACAGTAGTGAAGGTTGTACATTTTCTTGCATAATTAACTAAATTGAACAGTAACTTTCATTCATTGCTTTCAATGAAATGTTTTGCTAAAGGATTCATATACAGGATCCAAAAGTAGTTTTTGGCCCACATATCTAAGAGCATATAAGGCCTATAACTATCTATAGTAACAAAGAAACTAATATAGGCCTATAGAAAAATATGTAATGTTTTATGTATAAATTCTATAATATATATGACACATACATTCTATTTTTATTTTAGATTATTTTAACAAACATAAATACGCTACATTTACAATTGCTTAGGGTTAAGAAAAAAATATGTAAAAAGTAGTATTACAAAATGTAGTAGTAAAAGTAGTAAAACAGTAGTATTGTGTAATATTACAGATAAAAGTTATATTTCTCATGCATTTTGAATATATATGAATATTGAATATTACATATGAATATGTATGAATCTTATTAATATTGATATATTTCTTATTTTTTTTTTTTTTTGTGGCATTGTAAAGGTTTTTACCACTATAATCAAAAAATCTGTAAAATTTACTGTACAAAATTGGCAGCTGTGGTTGCCGGAATTTGCCTTTAAAAAAACATGGTAACATTTATTTTTTACATTAACCTTTACGTTTTACGGTTTTAGGTTACATTTACAGTTAAATACCGCAATTTCATTAACTGATATAATGTTAATTTACCAACCTATTGAAATACAAAAATTTGTTTTGTACCTTTTGAATACACTGATAACCACCATAAGCAGGAGGTGATGAGAAAGTCACATGATGAACCAAAGCCCATCACAAGCAGCTTTTAAATATGAACATATATATATATATATTCACACAAACACTAAACCCCATCATTGCTAGACTCATTATACTGAAATATGCAATAAACATTAATTTAACAACATTACATGTAACATACAACCCTAATAAACATAACTGATAAGAAAAAAATTAAGAAGTTATTTTAAAGAAAAAAACATCAAATTAAAAATAAATTTTGAAGTTCAATGGACGATCTGGGAATGTCAGTTTAAGTTTTTTCCCTGTAAATTTTACAGGAATTTACCATTAACCATTTAACAGGTACTTACAGTAGCATTTACTTGCACACAGTTGCAGTTCTACAGTATCTATTGTTTTATTTCCGCTGTCATCAAAGGTAATAGAGCGCGGAACGGGACGCATTTTTCTGTCCGAGCCCAGGCCGCGTCCGACAGAGCTGTAGCCGAATTTTTTTTTCATACTAATGACACATGCACTTTTTTTTGTGGAAAGCCTGCTTTTATTAAGCAACTGTCGGAAGGCGTTCGGAAATGTCAGTAGATGAGAGCATCAGCGCACACGGGGCAAAAAGCGCCGTTATAACACAGACGCACATTCATGTCGAACCGTGCCACGTATGCATGCACCGAACCCAGACAAGCGGTTTTTTCATGAACCGTGCCACCCCTAATATATATATATATATATATATATATATATGTGTGTATATATATGTATGTGTATTTGTTATAATCTTAGTTACCCTGAAACTTTTGAACTGTAATATGCAGCATATGTATGAAGTCACATGGCTTTCTTCAGCTGTTTGCTTCCAGTCACACCAACAGGCTTTATAGTGCATGAGCTGAACTGTCAAAACTCACAGAAACTTAAAGCCCTTCACATCAGCAGTGAAAGGCGAGGAGACACTGGCCAATTATTTTGACTGTGTGAATCAAAGTAAGAAGTGAAGCAGGGGATTCTTTGAAAAGCAGTGAGAACAAACGGGCAGGGGCTCTTTTTGAAGATGTGTGGACTCTGATTTCAGGCTCTCCATTAAATCTGTTCAAACCCTGGGCTGAGATGCCTGATGCCCCCCACATCACCTCACATCACACCCACCCAAAACCCCCCGCTGGCTGACATTCTCTCCTCATGGGCTTCTGCCTGGGCAAAACTGGTGTGCAATTTGTTTAGATAAAGCTTAATTTTCTGGTAATTATCACTCTACACTGTTGCCTGTGGCACAATCATGTAGACTTTAGATCACTAGTGAGATTGCAGTTTGACCTCTTATACTCAGATAATTACTTCGAGAATACATTTTGTAGTGTTGTTTGTGGTGGGCAAACTTGGTGAATGAACTCTGATGACTTAAAAGAAGAATAAAGCACGCTGCTCAATTGTCAGTTTGAAGCGTGACACTCCTGCATGGCTCAGGTGATGTTTTGGCTGTTTGTCTCGACCGCTCGCTTGCACTTGGAGTCGTCTCAGTCTCAATCCGTAAAATTTACGGTAAAAAAACAGCAGCTGTGTTTGCAAGAATAAAACTGTACGGTAACAACATTTTTTGTTTTACGGTGTTATGTTAAATTCTCATAATTCTCACAACCGTAACTAAAGTTAATAGTGACAATAGGTCCAATAGGTATTTAGCAGATTTAATGCAACTGAATAATCAGACTTCTGATTTCAAAGCTGAAATATAAAAAATATTTACCACTGCGTTGCTGAAGAAAAATGCCCCTCTCCGTTTGAAGTTTCTTGTGCCAGAAGATCATGATCAGGAAGCATCAGTAGATGGAGTGTGTAGGCTGTGTTTACAAACAGAGGAGTTTGTTCTCTTTTTGGAGACTAAGTTTCTGAAATGCTTTGGAGCTGCTGTGTTGTGTTCGGAAAAGAAGTGATGGGGTCAAAGGGAAGACACTGTGTGTTTGCGTAGCACTTTGTGTGTGTGTGTGTGTGTGTGTGTGTGCATGTGTGCAGCTTTAACTGCATTTCCTCCCTCGCTCTGTGTGAGGTTTTCTCTCAAGGAAAGAAAAATCTCGGGTCAAACTCGCACCATTGTCTCCCTCTGTAAGTTTTTAGATCCACTGGCTTGTGTGTTTCTACATGCTGTCATATTTTGGGAATGTGCTGTATGCATTCATACCCATACCTATCTTTTATTCTTTGTTGTTCTTCTGTCTGTGTGTGAGAGAGAGAGAGAGAGTGTTTTGTTTCATTGCACACGACCCAAGCCTCATAGTGACGAGACAACACTCCCAAATCCCCACCCCCCCTTCCCGGCACGCTCTCTGTTCATTGGCTTTGCAGAGCAGTAGAAAACAAACAGCGTGCGATTCCTGTAACACTGCGCCGTGGGAGGCATTAGTCAAAGAGAGAAACTGTATAAAATATAAAGCTTTGCGACTCTTGGCTCTTAGTCATTCACGCTCCTGTTGAATCCATCAAGCCCAAACGGTGGCTCAAGCCAGAGAGTTTTATATGCCCGCAGTAGCTCTCCAGTAACGTTGTGTGACACTTCGAAAAGTCAAAGACTTGAGAAGAGCTGCTTAACTGCACTTGATTGTTTTGTAATTATAACTATTTATAATTACACATAAAACAAATGTATTGCATACGTTAGACAAACACATTATTACAACAGTCACCTAATTGGTTTTTATTTTATTTGCTGTTGTTGTGACTCAGTGTTGTATTTCCCAGCATTTAAATGTGCATGTTTGCATTCATTATCGCTAAATAAGGTTCTGTATTTTTTTTGTGAGTGATGAAAATTGATGCCTAATGGCAGTGTTTGTGAAACCTGTATGTAACCATTATTGTGTTTGGTGCCGCTAATGGTAGCTGACCACTACTGCTGTGTGGAATAGCATGCGGTTAAATCGAAGAGAGCAAGCACAGTTCCAGTTAACATTTTAGATTATTACAAACAATTTGTTGCTACTGAAAGGAGCTTATCACTCCCACTTCACCCTCCATGATTCGTAGCAGCAGTATTTTTAACAACCTGCCGAGTGCAGTAAGAAAATGGCTGTCATTTACGAACAGCGGCTCCCAGCCAGACTTCCATGTCTGCAGCTAACATGACATCCCTCCTGCTGTGGCCCATCAGTCCGGAAGATTCAAGCTGATGACTTGTGACGGGATACCTTTAGACTCTGTGTGTGTGTGTGTGTGTGTAACAGTGAATTAAGGAAGCCAGTATCCCCTCTTCAGGTCGCTTTGATTCTGATAACGCCGTCTGTTTGTTAACTGATTGCGGAGTTATAAAACTATCTCCAGTTTGACAAGGAAGATTTTATAGCTGATAGAGCATGTAAATCTCTCTGTTTTGATGCCTTTTTGAAGTCTGTGCAGGTGTGTGAGATTTAGGCAGACTGTGTTCTGCAGGCTGATCTAATTGCTTATGACTGACTTGTACATAATGTTCAGAAATTTGTTGATCTGTAGTCCAGTGAGTCACTGTCTGATGAGCAATGCTAAGTCGGTACAATGTGTGCATATGCCACTTAAAAAAAAAATAGACTTGAGACATGGTTTCAAAAGATAATACTGTGGGTTTATAGATGCAGTTGACAAATACTGTATTTGTTGGTTATTACGTAATAATAAATCTAAATAATATTATTGTTTTTGTTGATTACACACACACACACACACACACACACACACATCATTGTGTATATATAATTATTATACATATTTATTTTGTAAATATAGTTGACAAATGCTGCACGTAATTTTGTAAATGACTAAATAGTAAATTATTATAAAGAATTTTACAAATTATACATTATCATGTAAAAACAATTGCTGCAGTTCACATTCAAATCTCATGTCCACTGCCATAAAATACCTGGGTATTTTTATTTATTTATTTATTTATTTATTTTTTACAAAAAATTCATTTTGTTGACACGATACATTTATGTACGAGTTTATAAAAGTGTGTGTGACTGTAAACCCTGATATACACCCCCCATCCCCCCCACCATTGCATCTTTCTTAGCTTGTCTGTCCTACTCTGTGCTGATAGCTCTTCTTGTGCTAGTAATCCAGTTGGACAGTCTCACACAGGCCCCCCTCAGCCGGGCAGGATTAGCAGCAGACACACATGTAACAAAGCCGAACATTTGGCTTTGGCTTGCCAGGTCCGTTTCCTGGCACACTCTTGGAGTGTGTCAATCATCCCACTGGTGCTGTTTAGCCCAGACAAATATCAAGGAGAGAAAGCAAAGTACAGCTAAACCATACTCATCCCCCTTCTCTCCCACAAACACGTGCAGCCTCTGCCAGCACATACGAGACAGACAGACAGCAGAGCTTCCTAAAACCTCACTGCGAAGTCTAGTTTCCAGACTACAAATCCACACTTCTTTCAAACTGACAGTGTCTAAAAGATTGGGCTTTGTTGTCCAAAGATGTTTTTAGTTTTGGGAAGATCACTGTCAGTCTCAAACAATATTTTTGTCGTAAAATTTTCTTCGTTTTCAATTTCAAGTGATGTTTGTTTATTTATTTGTTTAAAACGTTTTATTACTTGTCCCTTTGTTTATTTCAAAGATTTTTCACACTCCGCATCAATGATTGTTTGTTTCTCTACTTGTTTTAATGTTTCCACTTTCAATGTCTAATGCTTGTTTGTTTGTTTATTCTTTTATTCAGTGAATTCTTTTTTTGTTTCAAAAAGTTTCTGTTTGTTTGTTTTATTTGCTGTTTATTTTAATTTTTTTTTAATCGATGTCAAGCAATGTTTATTTAAATGGTTTTGTTTATCTGATTTTATTGCTTGTTTGTTTTATGCCGTGTATGCTCTCATTTGTGTTGACGCGTAATGAGTTATCGCACTTGAGTTCCATCACAAAAGTATAAATTTTAAAGGGAACTTCAAACGCTGTTTATTCTCGTGTGTTTCGTAACCGTTTGAGATGCTGCGGAGGGGAGGATTTGGTATAACTCTCCTCAGACTTTAGCTATATTAAAAAATGAGTGATAGATCCCTCCACTGCTCCGTTGCAGATGCCATTTTTCACTTTCCCAACTTTCAATCTAAGTTTCTCATTAGTTTGTGTGTCAGCTTTTCTACAGACCTCATTAAAGCGTATGTCTAAGTATGAGGGACTGCTTTGGGGAATAGTGTTAGTCTCGTCACTCTCATGCTTAGGCACGGTTCACCCGGCAAACAGCAGCAAACCTCGCTACACTGAGTTATGTCTTCTCCGTTCTTCATCAGCTAGAAGAAGCACAGCCTCAGGATAAGGTCATCCTTTTCTTCATCTCTCATCTTTATTCAGAAGCTGTTGCACACCCCCTTTTGCTCTCAATCTATCTTGTCTTGACTTCTTTCTACCTTGTATGTCTGCAACATTGCAAATGAAATCAAATAATAAAATGAGTGGAATTGGAAAACCAAACCTTGAAAAACAAATAAAATAAAAATATGTACTTTGGCAGCACATGCCTATTTTCAGCATACTGTACTTTGAAACATATTCATTTAAAATTTGCATGCTATTTAGGATAGATAGCAATGCCCGAACGGACTCATTTGGTCTCCAAACCTGAGGGGTGCTCACCTGGTGTCCTTAGTTCACCTTTCAAGCACATTATGCAGTAAATTAATTTACATTTTTCTCTAAGGTCACTCGTTTGAGAGTGCTCAGTTGGTCTGCTGATATTACTGTTGCATAAGGTTTAAAAGGTCTTATATTTGAATCTCAGATTAGCTGACTTTTTAAGAAAAAAAAGCATTGTGCATTTGGTTTGGTTTGTTTTGCATTTTGCAGAACTTGATTAGCTTGACCTCAGTTGTTCAGCATGGTTAACATCTCATTCCTCCTTCACATTTGGCTTCAAGCAGGTGAAGAGACCCTTTCCTGACCAGGCAGATGCAGCAGAAGTGCGAGGGGGCGGCAGGGCAGAAAGCATGCAGAATGAGCCTGCTAAAAGTTACCACAATAGTTCAAGCAAATGTTAGTTTTTTTTGGACATGATTATCTTCAGTAAGACTAATATATTGGTGACCCTCACTGAATCATTTTAACACTTAGGCTTTCTGCCCCAGCAACATACAGTATTAGCAGTAAACATGTACCAGTGTTGGCGAAAGGAGCATCGATTACTGGAGAAGAACCCCCCCCCCACATAGACATCTGTTTCTCATTTGTGTGACCTCAGCCAAGATTACTTCTGAAGGTGTGGAGGCCCAGATTAATACTAAACACTCTGCCAAGAAGAAACTAAGAACATGCAGGGATCTATCTACTCTATCTATCTACTGTATCTGTCTGTTTGTCTCTCTCTCTGTCTCTGTTTATTCTGTTGTTCATTCTGTGCATTCATTGCATGTTTATCTCTTCTTCTGTAGATCTGTCAAACTGCTTTTTTCATATCACAACATTCATTTTTTTTCTCAGAATTGTGAGGGGTTTTTTTATCACACAATTATGACTCTTTTTTTTCCCCTCAGAATAGAAAGTTAAGTCAGAATTGTGAGATATAAAGTCATAATTGAAAACATATCTCACTTGAAATCAGCCAGCATCACTTTGTGCAGCAGCAGAACAAAGTGTGTGTCTATCCTGTGCTCTTTCACACATATAAACACACACACACATGCAGCTCATACATGAAGCAGTAATTAGCAGCATCAGGGTGTGATCCCTCTGCAGTGTGGGTGTTGAGCGAGGCCTAAAATAATCCAGTGAAGAATGACGAATCCCTCGAATGAAACTCATTATCAGCTGCAGCGTTCCAGCAGGCTGAAGGCTCTGTGTACCTGAAACATATAATCACAGCCTCCCAAAAATCCCCTCAGAAACTCTTTGTCTAGACTTCAGAGCTGATGTGCGGCGAACATTACCAGTCGAGCTGCACTTGTGAAGAGATCACACGTTTTGTTGATAGGCGAAGTGGAGAAAGTGATTGTGTTTGTTGTTACAAGTCTTATTTATAGAATCAAACATAGTGGCAATTGTTATCATGGACTTTTTTTGCTTAGTGTTTGTTAGTAGCGTAACTGATATGCTAAAATGGCATATTTCAAGTTTATTATTGTTGTTTATCCTTTTGTTTCTTGCTTGCTTCTCACACTCTCTGTCTTTCTGCAGATATCTCTATAGCCCGGTCCAGAACTGTGCAGTCATGTTCAGGAACAGTCTGAAGATGCTGCTTGGTGGCAAATCCAACCGCAAGAATCGAAACAGTGGTAGGTGGAGTTTTGTTTTTAGAATTTGGAAGCTTCCCTACAACCGGACCCCAATGCAAAACAAAATCTGCATTCAGAGTTTGTCATGCAGTCAGCTTCAGTTTTCAAAAGAGTCAGAGGAGCCTGGGGGTAAGACAAAGCTCTCAAGCTTAATGCAGCTTTAACATTCGGGAGGAGAGAGCGATTTTAAATGTGTCAGTGGGTAAACTATGTTTATCCAAGTAATTTTTCTACATAAATTTAATATCAAAGCAAACTTATGCTCTTTCGCGTTTGTCAGCTACTAATGTATAAAGTCATGCAAATGATTTAGCTAAAACAGAATTATTAAGTGAAGCACGTTTTCTAAAATGGTAGCTGTGGGGTAAAGTGTGTTTAAATATTCAGATAATTAAACTTTTTTGGGCTGATTTATGAAAATGTGAATAATGTGCAGGAAAATAAAAACTGAACATAATATTTAAAGACAAGCCTGCGCACTTATTTTTGAATGTGAAATGTTGTGTTTCAGGCTTCTTGTCTTGAGACTGTCTTCTTCATTTCATCTTCATTTAAGGCCTGTTTAACCTCAGAGCTCCTTTGAGGTCGCTGCATTTGAATATGACTGTTTTGTCTAACTGCACTGGCAGGTTTTTCCACCATGTTTATAATTTGGTTATACATGTGTCAGTCTAGAAAGACATTATACATATTAAAGATACATTACCATTCAAAGGTTTTGGGTCAGTAAGATTTTTTCCAGCAAGAATGCCAAACCCTGACAAAAAAATAATTGTTTATGGTCATTGTTTCAATATTAATGAAGCAGAAATCACTTCAGATGTACAGAAGAAACTGTTATTTCTTGTGAATCAGGCCTAGGATCTTGGCTGTGCCGTAGTAAGACGTGGAGATCTGTGTACACTTTTTCAGGGTTGACGTAGATCTGTGATGGATGAGGAGGGTGTGTTTGTTTGTCTGGGTGCTTTCTTGTTAGCTGTGTTTGCTTTTGATTTTCTCTGGAGTTGGGCTCTGAGACTGCAAGGACGTCCTCAACTGCAAACTTTTGTTTACCTCACACACAACACATTTCCACACACATACTTTTACCTCCCTTCATACCACAGCTCTGTCTGAATCTCCCATAAAGCTTTAGTCAAACGAGTGGCAAGTCTGAGTCACCCAACAGACCAGCCATTCACCCCGGTGAGATGTGTATCAAAGGGTCCTCACAGTTCCCAGAAAGACCGCCTGTCTTCAGCCGCTGTCCTCAAACGGTGGTTGAAATTCATGCTATTTTGGTTGAAGCCTGGAGTCATTTTCTCTTCAGGGCCTGCAGCCCCTTTATAAGCTTGAAGGGGCCAATTTAGTTCCAGCACACTTTAGGGTGTCATTACAGTCACAGGTTTAGATGAATGTAAAGCTGTTTGAACTGCCCCATTGAAAAAAATATCAGAAGTGCATAGCATTAGAAACTATAGAAGATGCATTTAGGGGGTCATTAAGCACATTGTAAGTTAAAATATTTACCATAAAATGAGAGTAAAAAGTATCTGGTTTATAATTTAATGATATTGTTTTTTTACTAGTGATCCCCATGCAAATAAATAAAAATAAATAAGTCATTGATTTCCACAGAAAAAGGATCGGATGGATTTTGCAATGGATTTGCAATGGATTTTGCATTTGAAATCCATGTGCATGACAATAAAGTAGATTTTGTTGTTGATAAATAATGTCTTAAGTTAGGTTAAGTTGTTCAATTTTTTTTTTTTTTGAATAATCATCCAATGTTTTGCCGTTCATCCGAATCATTAAAGCAATAAGGAGCAGATGCTGAGGTTTATTTGTAATTCACATGCCAGTGTTCCTGCCTTAAAAGTGTCATTCACGTACAAGTGCTTTTCTTTGCGAGAAACGTCATAGACTTCGGAGTGCACTCCCAGTTGTCCTTTTAAAATTCATTAGGCTTGAGTTTTTTTAAATAGGCCTAGTCTCCCATTCTCAATCAGTGCCGAAGAAGTGTCCTGTTGTTGTGAGGCCCGTGGGTTTGTCTGTTTTGTAGAACAGCTGTATTGTTGTGCTCGTCTTTGATCTCGTCTTTAGACTGGAGGATTTCCACAAGGTTTTGTCATACAGTAATAGCTCTCTTCACTCGGCATGTCTCCTCGTATCCTGCAGTGCTACATATGTGGAGTGCTTGTGTAGTTTCTGGTGTAATTTTTTTCATTCCTTCCTGCTTTCTTTTTTCTTTTCAGTATTCAGGCTGATGCAAATGCAGCTCTCTGGGCTGAATATATTTGCCATAAATTAGATCTGCACAGCCAGCAACTTACAGAGCACAGCAGAGGAACTGAGCTTCCACGGTGAAGAAAAAAAACACGTGTCGCGGAGCGATTGATGGTTAGCCTCTAGACCCCTCAGACATCGTGAGCAGAATCCTAACATTCTCAAACAGCTGCCAGCAGCATTGACCCAAGAGCTCTGTGTGGTTTGAATATGATTCAAACCTGTATAAAAACCGCAGGTGATATTTTGCCTGTAGGGTGTCATTGCACTGCCTGATTTTGACAGATGTGGTTACGGCAGGTTTGATTAGTGTAATTATTTTTACAGAGAGGCAACTTTAAACAAATACATGATTGCTGATATTGGACTATTTGGATAATTTATGGTGAAACTGATATCTGTCCTGTTTAATTGTGCAAATTTGTTTCAAGATTGATCCCAAAAACCAACGTAGGCTATGGAAATCAATATTTACTGTAAACAACACACTGTTTCTTTAGCCTGCCTAATGTTTAAATAAAAGTGAGGCAGTTGTTAAGTTTAGGTAGGATAGGATTAATTTGCGCTTAATTAGTACTAATAAATGGCCACTACTCAAGTAATATGCATGCTAATAAACAACTATGAAACCCTAAAATGATACCAAAACATCAAAGCATGTATATTCTTTTATTTTTGTTTGTCTTTTAGTTTATTTGAGAATGCCCCTTAAATTTCAAAATTTAAAGTTAGCAAACAGCGTTGTAGAAATGGAATGTAAGGAAATAGAATTGAAATGTGAATGAATTTCAGAAAATTATAAAGAATAAAATTAAAAGGAATCCATATATAACGTTTTACCTAGAAATGCAGGGTTTGGTATGACAAATCTAGCCTTAATGATTGTTTATTTGACCAAGCATTACCACCTTTAATTGAAACTCCCTTTCATATGATTTGAAAGGGAGCTGATTGCTAAATTCTGAGTTTAGCACAACCGTGATTGGCCATTGCTTTAATGATGCAAGAAACATGATGTTGAGGTTAAAGCTTGGTGTGATGGATAATGTAGATGCTCAGGCCTTCTCGCAGTAGCTAGTCATTTGGGTGAAGCCCAGCTCCGCCTGGTAATTGCAGTCTTTTCAGTCATCTATGTTTGGGAATCAGGTTTAGCAAACCAGTGAATGGGGCCCCCAAAGCTGTTGGATTTCAGAAATAATTTCTAGTCTTTCAGAAGATTAGTAACTAGTCATTTAGAAGACACTTTCGCAGTCATCAGTGTTGTGACTCATGAGTTGGCGTTCTGAACAGCATCCTGAGTTGGGATTTGAACCAACAATCTTTTGGTTTCAAGCCCAGATTTTTATCTATTTGATTCTGTTAATGCCGTTCATGGAGAAGATTAGTAACTCATCATTGTTGCAATGTCATCTCTAAACTTGCTAATAATGTAAAAAAAATACCCCATAACCCCTTTATTTCTGTCAAATTTCCTCTTGTTATCCACTTTCCTGTAGCTCAGCAGCTTCAATGTCGCTATCCTTTCTTGCTGATAGGAACTGACCTTTGGCCCAACCCAGGGTGAACTGCATGCCAAATGCGGTTTTTGAATGTGGAAGAGTTTTTACTCCAGTACTCCTCTGGAAAGAACTGTATGGAATCCAGCAGGTTGAAGTAGATGTATATTTACTGCCCCTCAAGATGCAAAACCCCTTTGTATTCTTAGAATGGTCCTCTAAAGAAAGGTCTTTAAGGATTTTAGTCTGACTTTATTTGGGGTTGATGAGGTTTGTGAAGGGAACAAAGGCAGTTGATAGGTAGCAGTGCTGGGGATTTCTTCAACATGCGTCCAGTCTGATAGGCAACAGACTAAAGCTCTTAATCAGCTTTTAATGTTTCCTAATAATACAATTTTGTTACATTCTGGCAGATACATAAAGCATGTGGTCCTGCTGGAATAGTCCAAAATAGACCCTCAGGAATGCCCCTGTGCTGTTAGATTTGGTTATACAATACTTTGGTCATTCATTTGCTGGTCCTTTCATAAAGGTCCATCGGTTTTATCTGGACTTTGCTGAAGGGTCATCGAGGGCCCTTCATCAGTCAATGACTTCAATGTTAGCACTCCTCTGTAGGTCCTTATTTTAGGGAGTCTTTCACAGATACAGTTCTTGATTCTAAGGAAAGCATTGGAAAAATAAATATATCCGGTTCTTTGGGGGTGATGGGCCTCTTTGACATTCTTATCTCATGCACTATATTACACCATTGAATTAGGCACACATGTTTGGGCTGGAGATTGCTACATTGAGTCAGAGAAGTCAAGCTAAATATGCAGTTGTGGTATTTGTTTCAGTTGCATCAACTTTCATTATAAAATCATTTCAGTATGTCTTTTTGACTCTTGGTTAGATCTAGACATGCTTACATCTTTAAACTACAGCTTTAACAGTGAAAGCATTGTGCATATTTGAATGATTGTAGTGATTTGTCTGTGTGCATGTATTTACATGTTCGCTTGTTGTACGTTCATGTGTGCATGCAAGTCTTGGGCTACGGTGTGTGCGTGCAAATTGAGCTCATTTCAGACCAAATTTTTAACCAAAGTACAGTATAGCGAAGACACTCGCACATCCACACACACTGTAGCTAAGCACTTTGTCCTTATCAGTGGTGCAGTGACTGCAACACTTCTGTCCACTCAGAGGAACTTGGACACTAGACATAATAAATACCTCAGCAGCAGTTTCAGCTGAATCTATTATCCACCTCTTCGAATGCTGGCAGAGGTGTTTTATAATCCAGCTCTCAAGTTCAAACACACAATGGACTTTTCACAACTATCAGTTAAGGACAGACAGCCACATAATGCCAAAACATGATAGTGTGCTGTAGAATATTGTGTGTGTGTGTGTGTGTGTGTTTCTGTCCATTTGTATGATTTCTTGCAGCTTCTTATGGATGAGATATTTTACTTAAGTTTGTGTACAATATGCTGTAATTTTAAAAAGCTGCTTGTTGTTTTGTGGGTTATCTGTATTTGGATGTATCTTTTTGTCAAAAGAATCCTCTCAGTGCTAGTCATGGGCATTGTTACCACTGCACATAAATCCTATCAAATCCAATTTTTTGGACCAATTGTCAGCTTTCTCACTTTGTGTTTTCTGTGTGTTTTGACTATGTAATGGTTATATGATATGATATGATAGAGGTCATCAGATGCAATATTCACTTCCAACACGTGTGTTTCGTGGCTGCATGTCACCACACGGAGGAGTGGGGCGTGGTCAGCAGAGCTCATTAGCATTTAAAGAAACACAGACTATGGCGTGGAGAAAACAGAACAGAGATGATTTTGACAGGTTAAATAAGGTGTTTTTTACACTAGCGATAAATTTGAACCCAAGTATGTTCTAGACTTTTTTTATCAAGACCCTAAAGAATCATCATCATCTGAGCTTGTGTAAAATGGGCACCAAATGACCCTTTTAATGTGTATATATGTATAATCTGAGTTGTTGAAAAGGTTTAACAAGCAGATTTGCATCAGATCTGGAAAAAAAGGGCTAATGTTCTATAAAAGAATATTTAAAAAAAACAGCGTAGGGACTCTTTTGAGCACAACAGGCAGAAAACACAAGAGAGGTTAAGAGAATCTGAACAGAGAGGAAAAAGTTTGAGAGATACAGCTGAATAGCTGCTATTGAGTGGGAGAAAAAGAGAAAAGAGGAGGAGGAGGGTGCGTCTGTCCGCCTCGTTGATGAGTGAACATTTGTGTGTGTGTATCGGGGGGGTGTATGGTATTGGCGCATGCGCCAGTACCTGGCAGTCGCCCTTAAGACTGCAGATAACACTCTCTCTCTCTGCTAAGCATCACTCCTTTGAGCATTTTTCCTGTCTTTTCTCTTTTTTTTTCATTTTATTCTTACTTCTTTTTTTATTAATCGAAACTGCTATACAGCGTTCAATTATTTACCACATATCTGGATTGGACTGAGTTGGGATGTGGATTTTTTGAGCCGACAGAGGTGTGCTACAAGGTCCTGAGGTTTTTGGGTAGTGCGAACAGATTTTGGGGGCTCATCCGGATATGCGATTTCTAGCAACAGGCATCTTCTGAGCTCAGAGGAATTGTCTTCGCCTGGCACGACTATCCTTATAGATTTGGACAACTTCGAAGATCCGGTGGGACTTGATGCCATCGTGGTTTCTTCACTGAATCAAAGGTTAGCAGAAACTCTGATGACCACGTCCCCCATCTGTCATCTCACAAGAGCGATGATTTGGGTCTCACTGAGGTGCTTGACTTTTCCACCTGTGTGGCTTCCTTGACAGCACGTGAGTATGATTTATTTGGGGGTCTTTGGAAATTGATCACCGTATGAGCTTAATGAGTCTTATATCAGCAGAAATAGGAATGCTGCGGGGAAATCAAAGCCAAATCTCTGGCACACATTCAGTCACTTGATTACTGAAATTTTAACACCTACACCGCTGTGGGCAAACAGACACACACACAATCACAGAGTCACCTACATGATCCCTCCCTATCAGTATTCCTCGCCCACTCAGCGGTGTCAGCAGAGCGAGAGGAACTCTGTGTGTGCGTATGTGCCTGGATCTGTAATCTGCATTTCTCTGTGTGCGTTTGAAAGACGTCTCTAGTGCCTCTTCTCTTTCTTTGTGGGTGAGGGATGTACAAATGCTTTCTTTACTGGTTTGAAGCACTCTTCTGTGTCCTCCAGAGCATGTTGCAAAGTGCAGATTAGTGGTGTGCTGAATGTTTCCAAGTGTGGGATATGCATATAATAAGAATAAAAAAAATATCTATATATATCTATATACACGTGTAAAATGGATACTATGTGTGTGTATTTATATATACATAATAAATATACATAGTACACATATATTATGTAAACAAAAACGTCTTTGGGATGTGATTCATTTGAAAGCACTAAATTAAACCTAATTTTAAAGGTCTATTCTTTGCTAGTCTTTTCCAAGTTCTGGGTTGTAGCGGATACAGCAGATAACCGCAATCCAGTACAGCGTCGCTAAAGGTAACTGTGTATTAAATATGATTTTCTGTGTCTGAATATGCACACTTCCCTACTGTATAATAGGCAAATAACAGTACATGAAAAGAGTTTATATAGTCATAGTATTCATCAAACAGTGGGTGAAAAGTACCTTCTTCTGGTGAGACTACGTAGTGTGCATTCGTTTGCCAGTCGTGACACCTGTCTCGTTGCCTCGTGGGACAGTAGTGAAGCAATGCAACTGATTACGTAAGACACATGACAACAGAACAAATGTAATGTATTCTGATTTGATTAGAGCATACACAAAGTAATTTCTCTATTAAATTGAGTACCTTCTTAAGACATCATGCTAAAGCTTTTGAATTGGTAAGTGGGTTAGCATTGTAGATGTCTATTTTGAAGCGATCACACATTTAAAGATGAAGTATCTAAAATGTAGCTAGCTAATTCATCCATCTTGAGGTGTAGCTGCTTTCTTTCAAAGTCAACTTTAAGTTAATTTCCTAAGGAGCAGCTTATCTAGGTATATTTATATCTTTAACAGCTTGCTAAAAACCGCCTGAATGGTGGCATTTTTGCACTGAAAAGAATGGTAGCATACGTCTAGTTGGCTTTTGCTGTCAGTGAAATATGTTCTTGTTTGTTAAATTAAAATAAGACAGAGGACAGAGGAGACTCTGCCATTAAAGGCAGTATTAGCAGTTCAGGGCTGAAGATATGTTGCTAACATTTCTGCCTCACCACCAAATCAGTTTTCCCACTGAGATAAGTGAGGTGGGTTAAGTGCGTAGGATTATGTGGTGCCTACATGATTTCGCTCTTTTTCTTTCTCTCTGCCTCTCTTTCCACTCTGTCTCACTGGCCTGGGTTAAGCTAGGTTGTGCTGACAAAGCGTATGTACAGGATTTATCACGGCTGTTGCTAGTCAGATCAGACAGAGGTGAGTCTTACAGTTACAGTAGTTCATCCATAAAATTCACTGAGAGCTCTAAAGGGCTCTTTGCACTGTAATATAACAGTGTTATAAGAATTCCACTGGCTTCTATATTGTGTTTAAGTAGTTAATTGTTTGGCATCTTTAGACCTCTTTGTCTTATTTGAGTGGCGTTATAGAGTTCCACCATACATGTATGATAATATATGCTTTCATGATTTTTTTTTATATAGATGTGGCACATAACTTATATACAGTGGGTATGGAAAGTATTCAGACCCCCTTAAACTTTTCACTCTTTGTTAAATTTCAGTCATTTGCTAAAATCATTTAAGTTCATTTTTTTCCCTCATTAATGTACACACAGCACCCCATGCTGACAGAAAAACACAGAATTGTTGACGTTTTTGAAGATATATATCACATGGTCCTAAGTATTCAGACCCTTTGCTCAGTATTTAGTCGAAGCACCCTTATATACCCAAATTCAGCCATGAGTCTTTTTGGGAAAGATGCAACAAGTTTTTCCCACCTAGATTTGGGGATCCTCTGCCATTCCTTCTTGCAGATCCTCTCCAGTTCTGTCAGGTTGGATGGCAAACGTTGGTGGACAGCCATTTTTAGGCCTCTCCAGAGATGCTCAATTGGGTTTAAGTCAGGGCTCTGTCTGGGCCATTCAAG
>JAUMHI010000035.1:16084704-16105162 GCA_032359435.1 Enteromius unitaeniatus | reverse complement strand
GTCACGGAGTTGTTGTGAAGCCACTCCTTGGTTATTTTAGCTGTGTGCTTAGGGTCATTGTCTTGTTGGAAGGTAAAACTTAGGCCCAGTCTATATAGAATATAATATAGTAATGGGGATTTTAAAAGCATCTCTACCAGGATAGGGGTTGGAGAAGTAATAACGGAATATTTCTGAGCAACACTGTGAATATCAAATATCTTTTTTTTAACTGCAGGACAGGGCTGATGGTGTTTCTTTAAATTGGTGGAGTTAACTTTGATGTGCTGTGGGCAGCTGGGCCTGACTAGTAACCGCCAGATAAGGGCTCAGTTTGGATGTAGACCGCCTTGAGTGAAATGAGAGAAAGTGGAAACAGAAAAAAGAGATGGGTATCTATTTGACTCTTTCAATATCTCTTCTGCAAAAGTCTGTGCATGACCAGAAAAAAGACTAAATTATTCATCAGTGGCAGACTACACCCGAGGATCACATTTCTAGATGCACACACACTTACTTTTGCAGTACATTTGCGAGTCCTCTGTGAAAGCCTGAACCCATGCTCACTAATAGGCTCCCTTTCAATGCTGAGTGAACATCAACTAATCTAAGAAAGTGCGTCTGGTCAAGCATAATACGAATCTTGGGGGATTTTTTTTTGTTCAGTAACACCATTTGCCATTTTGTCTGAATGAAAAATGTGTTGGATCCAAGGCAAGGATGGAGAGTATTTCAACAGTTATTTCAGTCTGCCTGATTCACTGACTGAAATTTAGCAATATTGTACAGCATTTATTAATCTTTTTAATGTTACTTAATATAAAATATTATTATTTTATGTTTACTGTGCATTTTAAAATGAACATTTAAGATGACGTACAGTAGAAGATAAATGAGGTATTGTTCACTGTACTGATTTAATTAAATAAAATTAATAAATGAAAGCTTGTTGTAAAGTTTGACTATAATTATTAACCTCTTTTAACCACATTTTAAAGTAGGGTTTCTGGTGTTTTAACCTCTAAAATTAACCATGTTTTTACTACAAATAAAATCAAAACACCATTGCTTTACTGTAGCTAAATCATGGTAATCACAAATTAATTTAACTAAATGAATAATCAATCTGCCAAAGATACACATGGTTGCTACTACACTTTTACTATAATAGCACCATGTTAAGAACTGATGTGTTGCTGCATGTATTAAGGGTTTCTTTTTTTTTAAACCATAAATGCCTTTTTTTTTTTTCCAGAAGAAGTTACCACCATAATTCAAGAGTGTTTCAGAGCGGTTTACTTTTTGGTCAAATGAGGCAACCCTAAAGTCGCTCTGATATTAGGTTGTGTGTTCACCAAAGCAGTTTTTCCTCAGGCTAGCATATTTTTTTTGGTTGTTTTTAAAACACAAGGAGAGTAACAAGTTGCTGAACAGTTATTTGAGTGTTTTTTTCTTTCTTTCTTATCTCAGAGAGTTGAAAACTGTTCATCACTGTTCCTTTTTGGTCCAACTTTATATTAAGTGTCCCTAATACCGGTGTACTTCCATAGTAACTAGATGTGTATGTAGTATGTAACCACAGTGTAACTACACACCGGTACATAGTATCTACAGCTGTAATATTTCTGTAACTACACACATGTAACAACCCTCAGAATGGTGTGTGTAAGTACAAATGTGTAACAGGACAATATCACTTTTTGGTAAATAAAGTGTTATACATTATATTAAATAGACAATTGCTATGGATTTAGTGTTTGATTACTCTGATGTCACACAGCAGCGGGCAGTAAATTAGGCTTTACAAATAAATTGTGGTTGGTGTCCAGAATGTTACACTTTATAGTAAGTTAGCAGTTCCTGAGGAGTTACCATGTACAGTATATACACTGGTATTACAGAGGTGCACCAAGTCCACCCACTTTACATATCCCTAAACCTACCCAACTACACTCCCTGATCACCATCTGTTCCAGTTACTCTTAAATACATACTGCTGTTACAAAATGTAGCTATGTAATTCCTGTTACATGACTACTTAGTGAAGTGAAAAAAGTGTTGTAACCAATGTTTTGTTACACATTTGTACTCACACACACCATTCTGAGGGTTGTTACATGTGTGTAGTTACAGAAATATTACAGCTGTAGTACTGTAGCAATGTGTACTTACACTGCGGTTATATAATAGATATACATCTAGTTACTATGTTAGTACACAGGTATTAGGGACACTTAATATAAAGTGGGACCCCCTTTTTAGTCAGCTAACCAATCACAATGGAGGAGGGGCGGGACTAATACTGACCCACTGTCACACCTGAACAACAGTGGAGAAGTTAGTATGGCTTGTCTCCATTTATGTCTTAATTCCTGGACCACCACAATATTTCCAAAGCATTTAGTTTGCGATACCTCTGCCATATTTTGTTCTTTAACAGTTTTTAAATCTAATTTATTTCTGTACATTTTTAGGAACATTACTCCAGTCTTCATTGTCACATGATCCTTCAATTTGATTTAGAAATTGATTTAAACCTTTTCAAATATTTTTATATCAATTGAATGCGCCCTAACTGAATCAAAATATGAATGTAAAAAAACAAAAACCCTAATAACCCCAAACATTTGAACAGCGGTTTAAGTTAGGTTACTAGGAAACGCAATAACACGCATTACCTTCAGCAAAAGAGACAATCTTGTGTAGCGCAAATGGAGCAGGAGAAGTTATGTTATGAGCAATAGTGATGTGTGCTTGCTTGGCACTCAGCTCAAAAAAGCAGGTAAAAGTGTTTGTGAGGTCAGCTCTAAATGGCAGTCTCATTAGGAGAATCAAAGTGGGTAAGAAGTCTGAATCATAATAGAGGATATGAGATGTCTGAAACGCTCGTGTGAGGAATCTTTGAAGTAGATCATGTTGAATCTCTGTGTTTTATAGCCTCTCAACTCTCACTCAACTCTAATGCACATCGATCTTTTATGTTTCTTACTCATTTCATTCATGTTGCGACTTACGAAACATGTCTCATTTAGATCCTCACCAAGGCGATGATGGGATGTGAAGAGCAAATGGATAAATGAAGAAAAGTGCAGGGCTCAGTTAATGGATGAAGGTAGGGTCCGTAGGACACGCCGAAGGTCTTGGAGTACGCGGTACGTCCCTAGTGTCGCTGTGGATCTGGGCCACCATATGGAGCGATGGCTCACTGCCATCAAAGCCCAGCGCACAGCGCCCAGCCTCGGTCATGTGTGGGCGTACGGTGGCAGCTGCTGGGTGGACGCGGGAACGCGTTTACTGTAGAGCATGTCAGTTCAGATCACCTGAAACCCTTGAGCCACGGGGTCAGAGAACATTTAGAGCTCGCTAGTGGACAGCGTTAATGGTTGCTAATTTAGCTTGCTGAGAGAATGCTGCATCATACTATGACCTTATTGGTCCAATGCCATGTAGCGTGGGAAGGACCTGGAGGAGGAATACATGCTGTTTACTGCCCAATATATGCAGCTTTAGAATGAGAATTGTTCATTGTGCCTGTTTTAGATTAGATCCACTGGTGACTGGGATTGTGGGTTAGTTTGTGCGTGGTTAGTTGCTAGTTTTGTGAAGATGCTAGTGCTCTAACGTTTGGTGTTGGTAATTATTTGACTTGACTTGACTTGATTTTATTATTTGATTTTATTTTTTGAAGTATTGTAGTTTCTTATTCTCACCAAGACTGCTTTTTTTGATCGAAAAAAACAGAAAGTAATATTCATATGTACATGTATTTAATAAAAAGAAAACGAATAGAATAGAATAGAAAAAGAATAGAGAAGCTAGGTTTTGTTTTTTGTTGTTCTTTTTAAAGAAAACAAGCAGTTAGTAAATGAATAGAGTGCACAACTAAACTGGGAAATATTATTACAATTTAAAATAACTATTTCTATTTTTTTGCTGTATTTTTCTTTTCTTTTTTTTTTAACCATGAAATTTTTTTTCTGGATTCCTTAATAAATAAATAAAAAATATTATTGTTTTTAAAATGATTAAAAACTGTTTTTTTGTTACATTTACTTTTAAATGTCATTTTTGCTGTCATTTTTTGAGCAATTTATTGCATATGTATTTTTTATTTTACTATTCACAGAACCTGCTTTGGATGTAATTTTAACCCCATCCAACTCTTTTCCTCTCCTCATTTGCTGTGCATATGGAATTAATATTTTACATATAATCCTGCACATTTCCAGTACATGAAACCAAAGATGTCCTGTGTTAATAATTATAACTCTGAAGTCATTTGGAAAACAAATCCTATCCAAACACAGCATCTGATTCCTTTTTAAAAGTAGAGAAAATGATGGCATGTAATTCAGGAAATTTTTAAGAGCCATATTTGAACCTGCATCGCCCACATGGGCACCACTGTTTGTGCCGATTAAAATCCACAACGTGATCTAACATTTTTTTGCCCGCGCTATTGTCAGAGCGCGTGACGTGATCTAAAAGACATAAAATGTATCTTCTGATGATATTTGTTTCACGCAGGACAGCACAGCTCTTAGTGGGGTGTTCTCCCTCTCTGTATCTGTGGTGCTATTCCAGGCTCTGTCCGTGTGCGGCTGGCTGACGACTGATAGTTCTGTTCCAGGCTCAAGGGCACCGGGCCGATTCGGGCTCAGATTTAGTGGGCTGTTTTGATTAGAGCAGGTTCTGCTATCAGCTTACATAAATTAGAAAGCAGCTCTCTGAATCACACTCATGGCTCCCACTGGACTCGTATCAGCTCATAACGGATGCGCGCTTTTGCTGAGAGGCTGTAAAAATACTTGTGTAATAAAACACAAGAGTATCTGAAGTATGCGTTGATTAGCTCCCAATCGGTGTTGTTCATTTACCCCTCAATGTGTGTTCTCTGATAAGGGCTGTATACGATTCAGGGTGCTAAAGGTTTACTTCTTTACTTCAGAGTCACCTTTCTTTTGCAGTTTGCAAATGTAACCAGAAGGTTTTAAAGTTGAAGTAGACATCTCAGAAAGTGCTTTCAAAAAAGTAAAAGCTTAATCTGCTAGAAAGCCTTGCTCTGTACATAGGCAGCTGTCATCTAAAGCCTGTTTTTTTTTTTTTGCTTCATGTCTCGACATAAGTGCGAGGGACTAGAAATGCAACAATCGTAAATGAAGAAATATAAATCGGCAACAAACTAATTGTTCAAATGATAAATAGTATCCACCTTTCTGGATTTCTGGTTAATTAGACTCTGTAGGGAAATATAGAGAAGAAGAACAATATGCAGTAAATGGTAAAACGGTTTGCGTTATAAAGCAATGTGTGCAAAATTAAGATAATGCATCAAAATACTGTAATTTGGAAAGATAAACCAGTTTGCAATATCAAGCAGCAAAATGTGCTTTTTTACAGCGAAAAATTCAATGGGGATTCAAAAAGGGGATTAGACCAGAAGCCAGTCATATAAAGTTTAAAAATGGCTGTGTCCGCTTTTATGGCAAAAATAATGTGGACGTTTGTTAGTTTATAAATAAGCGGTAATGTAACAATTTGTAACACATGTTGAACTTGTGTTTATATTAGCGATTACAATTTGTTTTTTGTAAAAAAATAAAATACTAATTCTTTTAAACTTAGATGTTTGATTGTTACATTTAGCTATATTTTTATGTTAAACTGTATGTTTTTATTTATTAATACAAGTTTATTATTAATTATGTTCATAAATTAATTAAATCAACTATTTGGAGGGTTTTTTTGTGCAGTAAACATCATTCATTCAATGTTATTTTAGATATTATTAGATATATTATTTATTCAGTTTAAAAAAAAAAAATTTGTAATAAACTAAATATTGTGTGTATATATATATATATATATTAGTATATATATTTTATTTATTTATTTTATATATTAAGTTTTATTTATAACAGTCCTTTATTCTCACCATGACTGGATTCATTTTGTCATGACAGAAGTGCTGTCGCGCTCTTGCTTTGTCAGCGAAGAAGTCTCGGAAACAGGATTCGAATGAACAATGAACATTTAATGCGAGGAACAGGAGACCAGCGCAGAGAGCAATGCGGACATAGCAACAACTTAAACGTTAACGTCTCACATTGAATAAGACACAAGGCACGGTTTAAATACAACAGATAATCAAAGTCATGACAACGTTACACATTTGATCTGAAACACAACAGAAACTTTAATATTGTGAAATGTTTAAAAAAAATGAAAAGAACTGTTTGATTTCAGTATATTTAAAAATATGACTTTTTTTATGTTAGCAGGTAAAAAATTAAATAAAAAAATAATGAAACATTGTATGTTTATATTTTATCATATGTTTTATCATATGTATCACATTTATGTGTATATATATATAATATTATTATTAGCTAAACCATTTGCTTTATTTGATTCCTTTTAATTGCTTAAATGAGTAAATTGATAGCTGATTATTTTAAGTGTCTATCTTAGTCGTCAATTGAGTGCATGTCACTATGATGCCTACAGCAATTTATGTTGCCTTGGCGACTCAGTTTCACATGCCAGTTTTAGGAAACTTCCGATGCCCCAAAAAAGATGGTGAGAGCCTTTATAAATCAGTATAATGTTTTTAAAGCGCTTTAATGTGCTGCTGGTTTGTGTGTTAGTTTGATGTTATAATACACTTCCTCTCCTTCCTCTCTTCTTAACATTAAGCCGTTTTTTCTCCACCCCCTGCCATCAACCCTCTCTAGCCTTCACTGAGGGGTGAATTTACTGTAAGCTCCTGCTCTCGTGTTGACCAATCCAGTTTGTGCCACGTCTCTCTCTCTCTGTCTCTCTCCCACCTTTAAGCCCGTTCCTCTACTTCACCTCTCTCCTACTTAGATTTCTGTCATGTGGTGGAGGGAGCGGGCGGCAGCGTAAATCCTCTTTTCTGAAGCGTCCTCCGCTTGTGCAGCTTCTCCTTATCGAAGGCACAGTATTCGTCAGAGTGTTATCACTGTGACACTACATCCAACCCTCTCAATCCCACCTCGCTCTTAGCTTCGTATGTCATGTGACATGATAGACGTGAGGCGGAACCCTGAGATGCTCGTGAGAGCAGGTGTCTGCTGAGTATTCTTCAAACAAATCAAAAACTTCAGACTTCAGACATAGAATCACCATACTTTGATCTGCTATTTTGAAAATTCCTGTTGTGAAACTAGCTTTTCATACGATTACATGTTTATAAAATGTAAAAAACTGGGGAATTGCTGACTTCCTGTACACATTTGTTGAGCGGAGACAAGATTGAATTACTGGAAAATCTAAATTCTGGTTTTGTAGCCCAGCTGTCAACACATTTCCACTATTTAAAAATGAAACTGAAAGTAAAATAATATAAAATAAAAGATTATATAATATTATATATTTTTGTTATTATAAACATTAATTACATTTTATACACACACACACACAAATATATATGTATATATACACTCAACTGTTCAAAAGTTTTAGTACAGTAAGATATTTAATGGTTTTTAAAGATGTTTCTTCTGCTCATCAAGGCTGCATTTTTATTAGATTAAAAATAAAAAAAGCAATATTGTGAAATATGATTTCAATTTAAAATAACTGTTTTCTGTGTGAATATATTTTAAAATGTAATGTATTCCTGTGATACAAAGCATCATTACTCCAGTCTTCAGTGTCACATGATCCTCTCAGAAATCATTCTAATATGCTGATTTATTATAGAATTATCAATGCTGGAAACAGTTGTGCAGCCAAATATATTTTTTGGAACCTGTGATGTATTTTATTTATTTATTTTTTTCTCTCAGGATTCTTTGATGAATAACAAGTAAAAAAAAGTTTTTTGTTCATTTAATAGATCCTTGGTTAATAAAAGTATTCATTTCTTTCAAAGAAGAAAGAGTAAAAATGCACTGATCCCAAACTTTTGAACAGTAGTGAAACAGTAAACTACTGCAACAGCAGTTTTGAACATTATTATACAATTTAAATAAATGCTTCTCTTTTTAATATTTTAATGATCAAAGAATCCTTAAGCAGCTCGACTGTTTCCAACACTGATAATAAAACATAAAGCATATTAAAGCATATTAGAATGATTTCATGAGAAGATCATGTGACACTGAAGACTGGAGTAATGATGCTTTGTATCACAGGAATACATTACATTTTAAAATATATTCACACAGAAAACAGTTATTTTAATTTGAAATAATATTTCACAATATACATTTTTTTCCTGGATTTTTAATCTAATAAAGGCTGCCTTAATGAGCAGAAGAAACATCTTTAAAAACCATTAAATATCTTACTGTCCTAAAACTTTTGAATGGTAGTGTATATTGCATTTTATAAATTATTTTATACTAGTAGGAATATTTATTTTATAAATCATTTTATGTTTTTAGAATAAAAAAAAAAATAATCTAAAATTATTTTTTTATATTGACGTTTAAAAAATAAAATCTAATAATATCTAATAGATAACAAAATACTGTTAATGCTAATAAATAAATGTATACATAAAAAATATAATAAATGTAATAAACATATAATATAAATAAATATATTAAAATATATATAATTTTTTATAAATATTAATTACCATTTCTCATTCATTCATATATATATATATATATATATTTGCATAAATATTATATAAATAAAAATATTATTACAATATAGATTTAAATAATTGATATAATTATATTATAAATACTACAATTATTTATATTTATGTATTATGTTTTTATTATTATTTATTATTTATTAAATTTATTTTAAAATAAAAGTTATACTTGCCGTTCTATGTCGAGATTTTTTTTTTCTTTTTTTAATTTTAAAGAATATTATTAAATTCTTTTTTTTTTTTTCAAGTTAATGTTTCAAATTAAAAAAAAAAATTAATCCTATTTTGGTGGTCATATTTACTTAAAATTCAGCAAAGTGAACTAAATTTAAATAGATGTGACCACTAGAATAGGATGCTGCGTATTTGAGCCAGATATACAGTATAGAACACTTTAGTTTAAAGTGCTTTGCAGTGCAGCACAAATAATGTCTGAGAGCTAAATATGTGCATCACACTGAATTGCTACGCTCTTTTAGTGCAGACAGCCATTATAAACTGTTGCAATAGAAGCGATTTAGTTTTGTTTTGTATCTGTGTCCTGCATCAGGCACCTTGTGTGGAGGCACGCTGTTCACAGAGTGTGTTATTGAACTGAAACCTTCCACATCTACAGTGACGAGTGAAGAGTGTGTCTGTGTAGTCTGTATGTGTGGTAACTAGCAGGTGGGTCCTTCATTCATCAGTCTTTCCTCTCTGCTCCTCTCTTCCTGTCTGTGCCATCTGTCGCTGTGGCCAGACCGGGCACAACATGGCCTCTTCCTGTCTGACGCCATCCTATGACGCAGTGGACACACACCGCCAGGACATAAAACTCCTCAAAGAACCTCAGAATGTAATGCAGAAACACACACTGTGCTGATTGTGAGTCTGATTGTTGACTGTAGTCCCTGTCTTTCGTTCATTCTGCAGCACTGAAGCGGATAGTGTGTGATGATTAACGCCCGAGGGTTCGCTCTGCTCGCTCTGCCTCGGCTCTCTTGTCGTCTGCTCATGTAAAAGCATTTCGCTTCAGTCCACGTCCTGCACTGCAGTAGCTCCGGATTCGGGAAGACACAGTGAGCGATTGCGCATCTGACAGCTCGCCGTGTCTCTGAAGGAGCTGTAATTCTCTTCTGCTGAGGACAGAGCGAACGTGAGAGTGTTTAGAGAGTCTCAGAGGAGTCTTAAATCGTGAAAACTGACAGAGAATGATGAGATTAGGTTTTTTTTGGGTGTGGTTCTGATGCCATAGATCGAAGTCTGAATTCGTAGGTGTGTCTGGACATTTTAGTTTGAGTGCAAAAGGATGTGTGGAGAGCTGGAAATCCACACAGAATTTAGTTTGATCAAATGTTATGCCAAAGATGCTGAAGCGCTGTGAGAGAGGAAATGAGAGAAAGAGGTGAGCCACGATCCGATATGAAATGCATGAGAGTGTATGATGAGGGTGGGTGGGTCTGATGGATGGAGAAGAAAATGGGTTAAAGAGAGAGAGAGAGAGAGAAAGAGAGAACAGAATATCCAGACCACACCCAACCCCAGCAGTGCAAATACACACACACACACTGTTTTACTGAACTCTGTGAATAGTAAATACTGGAAGCATACTACAGTGTTTTGATCTCACAGGTCTGATGAGAGTCACATGTGAGTGATTAAATGCACTCCAGCCCCCTCCTGCTGCGTTAAATGAAATTTTGAGTTTAATTGGCAGTTAATAAAAGACCCATGGTGGCGTTTTTAATGGCAGCACAAACAGACGCACTGTATTGTAATGGCATCTGACATGCAGAAGATAATGTTTATTCATTTTGATTTGTTCAGTTTGATTTAATACATTATAATAATTAATACTTTTATTCATATTTGCCACTTTTATTATTTAATATTATTTAATTGCTTTTTTCCTGCAAGGACATATTCAGTTCTGTTTCAAATAAATGTTCTTCTCTTGACCTTTCTATTCATCCAAAAAATTAATCCTCAAAAAAGTGTCACAACATGATCCTTTTTTCAACGTGGATAATAGCAGTAAGTATTTATTGAGCACCAATCATCATATTAGAATGGTTTCTAAAGGATCATGTGACACTGAAGAAAAGAGTAACTGGAAACTAATTATTTTATTTATTTTTATTATTTTTATTATTATTATAATTTTTATGTTTGTATTTTACATTTTATATTTATTTCTTTTGAATTTTTTTTACATTTTATTTATTTCATTATTTCTCGCATCTGCCTCAAACCAAACTTCAGAACAACTCAAAAAAAAAATACATGGTATAATTTTGCTGACTTCATTCGGTTTGTTCAGTCATCAATCTGTCACTCTACGACCTTCAGCGATGAGTCACGATTCCTGGCGCTCATCTGCTTCATTAATTTCCAGTCGATCCTTTGATTGCGAGTCCAGCAAGCATCTGAATTTCTAGTTATACTCATCATTTCTATGTCCGTTTCACACTTGGCACGTTTATTTGAAATCAATTCTGATTGGTCAAAAATGGCTCTTATTGTCACTTTCTTCTACTGTCGTGGCATGAGGCTAATCAAACTAGTACACAATCAAATTGCCAAGGTGTATCAGTGTTAGTGTGTGATGTCCACTCACACAAACATGACAGCTACAGGCGTCTGACTACATCTTCAATCTGTTTTTCTCACTCTCGTTCTCTCCGTTTGCTCTCTGTTTCTAAATCCGGAGGTGTCGTCTTTTCAGGAACACTGATAGCGGAGTGTTAATAAGCTGAACTGACTAACTGCTTGTGTTTGTGACGCCGATATGCAAATGAGCCTTCTTTGGTCTCTTGAGCGTATCTTGCTAAAATAAAGTATTACAATGTTGGCTTCATCCTGGAATCCATCTCCTTCTGTCTCTCTGCAGGCAGTGACTCTGTGGAGGGCGAGTGTGTGTTCGAGGGGGATTACGCTGTCCCTCCTCTCCCGGTGACCGAGGGCATGCAGCACATTCGGATCATGGAGGGTGTGACGCGCTCTCTCCCCTCGTCTCCTCTGCTGTCCCACCAGGCCCTCAACATGCGTCTCCAGCCGCTCAAGAGACTGCCAGGTAACACTGCTTGTGTGTGTAGGTGTGTGCAGTACTGCAGTTGTGCTTGTGTACTCTGTGTGTGTGTGTGAACCACCTCCTGTTTCCCATCTCAAACACTCCAGCCAGAACTCCCACTGAGAGCACAAATGTCTTCACCTTACACACAGGGAGAGTGTGAACGAGTGCGTGTGTGTGTGTGTGTGAAGTAACAAGGTAGCAATGTGTTATTTTAAGAGATGTCAATTTAGTGTGCTTTAATTGTTCTTTACTGTGTATATCTGCATTCATTTGTGTAAAAAAAAAAGCTATCTATCTATGGGCTGTATTTTGTAGTACTTTTGTTGTTTTGTTAGGCACTGCACTTCTGTTAGCAACCACAAGGGTGCACTAATTATATTCTTTTCATCCTCCAGTTTTCCTGCAGTTTTTTTTCTCTCTCTGTGGAGTAGTTCAGCTGAAGGACTGTTAGTGCACCATTAATGTTTCAGAAATGCTAATCACCTCCTCAGAGAGTGTCATGTTGCTTTCAGCTAATGCTGTCAGTGGCAGTTCAGCAACACTGTATCCAAACAGTAAGCCGGAAACAGTTGCAGGTTGTTGTCTGTTATTGCAGTGAATAAAGGCTGGCAGAAATATATATATAAAATATATATATATAAAATTTGTCTTGAGTTTTCAGTGTGCTTTCCAGCTTCCACTTGCAGCCTAGTATGGTGGTTAGCAATCATACTTTAAAAAAAAAAGAGAAAGGCCACTAACCTAATCTGTTTTGCCCCTCTATTTTTTCCTCCCTTTCTGTGCTTTCCTGCTCTAAAGTGGTGAAAGATCAGAAACAGGATTTTCTTAGTTTCACATTCTTGTTTGCATCCTCTCTTTAACCTCCCCGGCTGTTCCTTCTCCCCCCATGAGCCTGGATCCCCGCCAGTGGCTTTTCCATCCACGCATTGTTTTTCCTGCTTTTATCATTTCCGAGTTATTGCAATGAGCGCGTCCCGTCCAGTCCTGTCCACGGAAGCTCCTTCCCAACACAATGACCTGTTTACAGCCACACTCTCTTGGAAGCAGGACAGCACGGAGAGTGTGATTTCCTTTTCTTTCCGTGTCCTGTTTTGTTCTTTCAGTCCAGTGCTACACTAAATATTGTAAACATATAATCTATATGTTATATTTCATTGAATTCTCCTGACTAAACTCCTGATAGTTTAAACTCCTCCAGTTTGTCTTAATCCGCGCAACCATATCAGCCGAGTTTATCGAGTTTTGTCATTGTTTACTCACCCTAATATTGATTTTATTTAATTTGACAATCATTCTTTTCTACAGTCAGAGATAACCAGAGCTTTCAAGCTTCAGTAGGTTCAAATGAATCTTAAAGGAACTGTTCACCCAAGTTTGTTACCAGGCTGTTTTGTGTCTCCATTGATTTCTACATTAAGAAAAAAATACTATGGAAGTCAATGGTGACCCAAAACAGCCTTGTTACAAACTTAAAAAAATCTCCTTTTGTGTTCAGCAGAACAAAGAAAATCATTGTGACAGTGAACTATTTCTTTAAGCATTGCTCATATGATTTGTATGCTGTAGTGTATTACTCTTCTATAGTGCTTTGTGTGAAACATAAAAGAATCACTGAGAACCGGGTCATTCCGATTCATGGATGAATCATTAATAGATGATCTAATCAACATTTGCTCACCTTCATTTCATTGGAGTTGCATGTGACTTATTTTCTTTAATGGAACGTGAAAGATGATATTTTGAAGAACACCGGTACCAACCATTTCTCAAAATATCTTTTTGTGTTTCACAGAAAAAACTACATAATAGATAGGGGCTGTTTACACATGAGATGCGGTTAAAGTGCAGCACCAAATGCCTTCTGTGCCATGTTTCCATCAAATAAAGCAGTTTCTAGCTTGCAACACTTGCCCCGCCTCCAGTGCCTTCTGATTGGTCCTGTTTTAGAACTGACATTAATGAGCAGCGCTGTGTGTATGTTCAAATTCTTTTAGCTTTGACACAGCATCTTAAAACATGCACTTATGTCCAAGATGCTGCAAAAGACGTTGAGCGTAGCATAGTCACTTTAGTAACGTGTTTACAAAGAAAAACAATGGAAAAGTGCAGTAGATTATCAGAATGGAAAATCGAACCGTGTGTCAACAACGGATTTAAACAATGTAAACAATAACTGATTTAAACATTTTTTTAACCAAATATACATTTTGTGAACAACTGATTCATTGAAAAGATCTAGCTCAGAAAGAGCAAATAATAAATAAAGAATCGAACGCCTCTCTGTTGTTCACACAAAATAGTGGTTTCTGGTTGCGCAGTGTGACTCCTGATATATTTATCTGCAGATTCCCTGTATGGGATGTTTTTTTGTGTGATGTATGTGATTTAGTTAATTATGTGGGATTTGTACATGCAGCATACACTAAGCCCAACAACAATTTTCTATTAGGGGACAGTAAAGTACATTGTTCCGTATTGTAGTCCTAGTTTGTGTTTATTAGATCAAAAAGATGGCTAGGATACTCTTCAGAATTTCATTCTTTGTGTTCCACTGAACAAAGCCCTGCAGGCTTGAAATGACATAAATGATGGACTGAACTACTCTTTTAAGGCAGAGGGGTAAAACTGGATTCTTGTCCATTAGATTTGTGCTGGCTATTAGATGTGTGTGTGTGTGTGTGTTTGCACAGCCGCTCTGATCTTACACATGCTTTCATTATTCACGCTTGTGCTGTACAGTTTAATGGGCTTAAGATAAAATCTTGTGTCTTTGTCTTGAATGACTTAAGCTGCAATTACTGATGGAGCTGGAGGGAGACTCGCCTCACATGATCTCATGGCAGTCCAGATGGATAGTCTTGGTAACCCGCACTAGAGTTATTCTCCAGTTGAAACATTTCAGTTTTTTTTTTTTTCCTCCTACCATTTTTTTGGTCAGAATGAGTTCCTGGAACTGGAAACTACATTTCCACCCTAATGATGGCAATCACTGCCAAGCAACTGCTTCCGTTCCAGTGACTGAACAATGAACTTTGACCTCTCCAGCCATCGTAACCAGTGCAATTACAGTAATCACCAGCATTCTGAGAGGTTTTAATTGGATACAGGTAAACACACTTGTGCTTATTAGCCTCCCCTAATAAATAAGGAATGTAACCTTTGTTCAGTTTTTACTGTGTAAGTGTTGGTACAATCTGTTCATGCATTTTTTTTCAGTTAGTTATAGCGTACGTGAATTCTAGTCTTTCTATTACAGATTATTTGCTTTAACTGTTTTCTTATTCAGCGGATGGATTGAGGAGAGAATGGATGAAAGAATGAGTGTATTTAAAATCATCACATATTAAGCAGCACAGCTGTTTTCCACTTGGAGGATGATGATGATGATAATAATAATAATAATACATTTTCTTAGAAACCCAAGAATGGTAAAAAAAAAAAAAATCAGTGATTTAAAAATATGGATGTGAATTGATGAATGTGCGTTGCGTGAAAATTTGTAACTGTGACTGGGACATATGACTGCAAGGAGTGGATGGAGTGTGAAAGCTAGAATATGCAGTGTGTATGCGCTGGCTTTGACACCCGTGTGTTAATAAGCTGCTCTGACTTCAGTATGTTTGTGTGTGTGCATCTGACACCCTCATATTCAAATGAGTCCTTACATCTTTTGGGCTGTTCTGATTGGCTGTCGTTTGGGTCTTTGAGCAGCACTCAGTTCAGTCACTTAAAATGAGCACTGTATCTGTTCCCAAAAGTTCCCTATAACCGACTGAGAAGGGAACGTTCATTCATTTGAGTGCTGGTATGGTGTGACTCCACCTCCTTTGCTTTGTTAAGTGGCACTTTGTCATGACAACAGCATCTCTGAATGAGTGACGCGTCTCCCTGGGCTCGTCCTCGTCACTCTCTCTCGTTCCTCCAGCTCTCGCCCTCTTCTTGTAGCACCTCTCCTCTGCAAGCTGGAAATAGTGTGTAAGCAGCCTGTTGTGGATATAATTGGAAGTGTGACACCTCCTCGTTTCCTGTCTCAGGTGACGCTCTGACTTCCACATCTTTTGCTCATCCTTCTCCTTTCCTCCTTTCAAAATTTCTCCTCTCACCTCTTCCCTCGTCTTGAGTATCAGTTTCCCAAGATCACCGGAGTAGATGCTTCAGATCAGCAGCAGTTTGCTTGAAATTCAGAAAACATGTGGAGTTGGATTTATCTGTTTGTGAAGAGGCAAGAGGCGAGATCTGTTTTTGGATGAAAGAGGTGAGGACTTTGCCAATCTTCTTGTCTCTGATTATCACTTACACTTGTTCTCGTTGGTTCGGTTACACTTGTTTTGTCAAGTGTCACTTTTTGAATTGCACATGCTTACTGTAGGGTTAGTGTTTTGAACAACAGCCTTTGTGCATAACTCATCCCGCATTGTTTGTGATACAGACATGAATGATACGTCAAATTGTGCAATATATGGGCTATTATTTTGCTTTGTTACATTATTACATTCATGTTCTTTAGATTGACCTACAGTAGTGTATGTGTGATTATATATAAAATGTATGTAATCCTGGGAAAACTTGAGTTAATTAAACCTGTCTGTTTTTGCATATAGGAATAAGCTTTGTGTATATTTAATCATTAACATTCATGTTCAAATTCGTTACTGTTTATTTTAAAGAGTGTTCACCTATATTTATAACCTTGAGTATGCAAATACGGGTAAGACAAATCATTTATTTTGATTGGTTTGTAAAAGTTATGGACCAACCCCTTTAACTGGTTGGTGAATTCTGATTGGTGGATTAAGATACTGTATAAGGGAAGAGCCATTGATTTAAATGAGAGAGATGGGAAGTGAGGTTGTTTGATCTACGATTATTACAGTGTCTTAAATCTGCTAAGAATGATTCAAGAAGAGTGTTTTGAAGGCGTTTCTGATACAATTTGCTGTCTATTCTGAATATTGTTAAGCGGGTTTTATAGAAAGTGTCTCGCTCGCGACATTGTTTACATTTGGACGGGAAGTGGTTTGTTACAAGTCTGTGTATGGATCGTTGAAATATATATATATTGTGTAGATTTGTATGTATATAAAAATACAAACACATGTTATGTTTGTATATTAAATATATGTGTATATATAAATATATATAATATAACAACATTTTTTCTACTTAAAAAAAATTATATATATGTAATGCTTTTTTACTTTTATTTATTTTTAAGTTTCATTAACTCACAGGTAAAAAATGGTAAATTATAGTTTTTTTTTTCTTTTTTGCTATTTAACTACAATGTGACATAGAATGGACATATATAGTGGGACTAATAGCAACTGTGGACACAATCTAAGATGCTCTGATCTTCAGTACAAAGCTTATCTTGGCTGCATCGTTTGAGCTCCCTGGAGCCGCCTTATCACCAGGGACATGAAGAAGCCGTCAGTCCTCGTTAAAATAGAATCACAGCATACAAATCGTGACGGATGAGTTCTGACGGGTGTTAGGTGTGTGTACCAAGCAGCTGTTGTGTTTTGTGACAGAACCAAAACAAGCAGCTACACAAGCAAGAGTGAGAGCGAGATTTGGCTTGTGCTGTTAACATGCATGGCATTCAGGAGGGAATCAAGGCACTTGCTGGTTAATAGCGTTCTGAGGAAGTGACTTATATAATTATCACTACTGATAATTGTGATTTAAGAAAAAAAATAATTTTGTGTCAGTTGTTTATGCTGATTATTTTGATTATGATGAAGGTTTTTTTTTTCTGGTGATTGTTTTGGCTTGTGTTAACTTCCTCAGATGTGGTTTCCTGGAGCTAACTGGATTTTCCTAATGCGTTAATATTGCAAAGAAAGATTTGCCAATGTGTGGTTTTGACAGGTTTTCTGCAGAAGAAAAGCGTAAACCGCCTCAAAATGCAGCTCAAGGGGAACTGTCATTCAGAGTTTAGCTCTCACAGCTCTAAAATAACAATCTGGATTTGACCAGACGCTATCCTGCGGATCATTCTTCTGGATTTTTGAGACCTGGGATAAAACATGTTCTTACCTCCTTTTGGGATTAAATAATAGCAACTTTATTTTGAAATTGAATCATTTAATCATTCATTTACTTTTTTTGACAGAAATACTGTCACTGCCTGTTCTTAGATCCTACATAAAATGAATGTAATAAATTGATATGAACTTACAGTATTAGTCCTGGGCAAGGATTAATCGTGATTAATCACATCCAAAATTGGGATATTTATTTAAACTGAGATGAATTGTGTTTTTTTATAATGTATGTGTGTGTACTGTGTATATTTATTATGTATATATGAATAAAATACATACATATTTATAATTTGAAAATATATGTGTATATTTATAGTCATATAATTTGTAGATATAGAATATATAAATATATATAAATAAATATATTTTCAATATGTATTTATATATACATAATAAATATGCACAGTATACACACACACATTTTGTACACAAAAAAAATAAAGTACACCTCAATAAGTGCTTTTGACTATTTGGTGATGTTTCACAAGATTGTCCGCAGAGCACAGCAAAATATCCACGTTTGTGTCAGCCTAAACAAAGCTGGGCAATGGCATCTTTTCACCATGAATTCGATATGCTATACCCCCAGAGGAGTTCACTCTGCAAAAACTGTTCTGCAACATTGCCATGAGCGTTCCGTCACCTCAGCCAATCACAGCATAGAATCCTCAGTCTACTCTCGGATCCTCTAAAGGTGTCTTCCTGTAAATGAGTGTTGGGTTTCCTGTATTAGCAGGTGTCCTGGCAGTTCTGGCGCTGGAGAATGTGACACTGTATGACAGCGTGAGCAGGAATGAAGAAGCGCTGTCATTATATTAGTAACAGATCGCTAAAGATCTGTCATCTTTAGACCTGTCCATGTGGGAAGCTGTCTGGTAATCGTGTGGATATCTTTAAAATACAGCGCTTGTCACTTTCCGGAGCTGCCACGAAATCTTTCACACCTTCAGTGACGTTGGTGTTTGCTTCAATGTGCCAGGACTTCCTCTACCTACTCAGTCTGGAATAGACTGAAAAAAACAGTTTCTTATATGAGGCATAATACTAGCACATTTGGCTGCATCTTAATTTAAACAATTGGTGCTCTTGTTGTTATCTTATGCAGATCCAACAGATGGCACAGGAGCATTGAAATCACACTGTTGAGGAAACCCCTGTTTAGCTTCCTTTACAAGTGTAAATATATCTTCTGCTGTTTGTCTGAAGCATTCTCAATAGTGCTTTTCTTCAATAGAAAGAGCCCAAAGGAATATTTTGGAGCGTTCACATACCTCTTTGTTTGCACTGGAATGATGTTTTTCTCTTTTGCTTAAATTATTATTGTGTAATAAGTATGATTAAGGAATAACGAGGCAGGCCCAGAAATTACATTTGGAATTTTAAAGGAATATTTGAGGTCATTTAAAATGTAGAGGTATAGTTCTACTACTACTACTACTACTACAAAAAAAAATCCTGTCATATACTGACTGTCCTGTCATTCAAAATCTTTTTTTCTTCTATGCAACATAAAATATATTTTAAAGGTTTAGTTCACCCAAAAATAAAAATGTTGCATAATTTACTCCCCCTCATGTTGTTCCAAACCTGTTTGAGTTTCTTTGTTAAAAAACATAAATAAAGCTGGTTATTGATGTCTCCATTGACTTCCATAGTATTTTTAGGGACGTCAGTGGGGACCAACAACTGTTTGGTTCAAAATGTAAAATTTTGGGTGAACTCCTTTAAAAGATGTCTCAATGTTTTTGTCAGTGGGGTGAAGTGTTGTTCAATCACTTTCTTTGTAAAGGCAAAAACATTTTAAACACTTTTTAAACACAAAATTTCTTCAGTGTTCCCTAAATGAAAGAAAGTTATATAGGTTTGGAAAAACATGAAGGTGTGTAAATGATGAGAAACAAAGCCTGTAAACTTTATGAACAGATGTTGCACGCTGTGGATTACCACGTACAGTAAATCACTTCAAAACATGTTAGACAAGTATGAACTGTAACAGTGCACTCCAAGTTCAAGTAGACCGGACCAGTGTACTCCTTCATTTTGTATGCTTAAATATAGATTTCTCCCCCTCCAGTGGAAGTAGGGTTTCTTTTCTTGATTTCAGTTGCTTTTCGCCACTGTCCAGGTTTACACTTGTTTGGCAAGATAGTTTCACAGAAGATGGCAGAATGCAGAGCGTCACTATTCCCATAATGTGCATGTCTTGTTTGTTATTTATTTGTATGTATTTATACGTATGTATGTGGGAAGACTGTCTTTCTCTCTGTACCACATGTCGCCATTTCAGTGTTTTCTCATTGTTTCTGTCACGGTAGGTCAGTAGGAAAAGCTGTATTTGTGTCATGTAGGTTAAGGAGTCAGTATTCTTTGAGCTTCTTAATAGGTTCATTCTCAAACAAAAAGAGCAGTAGCATTGTTTTAATGTTGAATTCTGTGTCTGTATTCAGCTGTAGATTTTCAACATCCCCTTAAAATATATGTAAATTTGGTCTTTGCGCATGCTCCATTTCTCAATAGACTGACTGACCCAGACCTCCTTTCCTTTTATACACAATTGTGCAATGAAGGCTTTATATTCTCTTATGAGCAATGTTTTGAAAAAACAAAATATAAAATGTATATGTTATTGAAGAAATGTGCTAATATTGATTAACCTCTATACATTGCAGTCCAGAGGTGTAAAGAGTACCCGAAAACCATACTTGAGTAAAAGTACAAATTACTTACTGTCAAAATGACTCCATTACA
>JAUMHI010000035.1:16072886-16084604 GCA_032359435.1 Enteromius unitaeniatus | reverse complement strand
GACCTGGGACTCGAACCCACGACCTTTGGGTTACAAACCCAACACCCTATGCATTAGGCCACAACTGCCCCTACATGCCCTGAAATGGAAATTGTTCACTTCATGGTGTAGAAAACACCGACAGGATCCAGTTAACGGCCCAGTCGGTACAGTGCTGGAATTTCTGTTGGCTAGATTCTCTACTGGGGTCACCAACTCCACCCTGAAGGTTTACTTGGTCGGCTTACCACGCCTCTCTGGGTGGACACACAATTGGTAAAGACCCCCTGGTTATACATTTCCGTTGTCCCCTGTACGGCGACCAAGCAGACTTTAAGCCGTTGGATAATGGATGCCATCAATTTTTCATATGGGTCCTCTGGTCTCCCGCTGAGGCTAGAAGTCAGAGCGCACTCAACACGAGGTGTGGCGGCCTCTAAGGCCGATATATCTAACGCTGCAGGGTGGTCCACCCCCCACACGTTTGCCTGTTTAGATAATTAAAACTATTAGTTTTAATAATCACTCTTTATTTTGTGAGAATGGAGAAGTCCTCATCACAAATGCAACAAATACAACATGGGGAGGAACGATATACGTAACAAAATTAATTTTTAAAGTTTTTCCAACCAATAAAAGATCAAAACACTCATATGTAGTTACAACCAACAGGATCTACTTTAAAATGTTTGAACATTTAAAGTGGCAGATGTGCACTGATGCTTAAATGTCGATGCTAATGTAGGTATCCTTCTTGATGTGGGAGTCTTTTTGATTATATGCAAGATTTTAAAAAGTTCCATGATGCATATCAAAATCTATCCATCTGTACCCAATATTTAGCCAAGTTGCTGTAAAAAAAAATAATAGTAATTAAAAAGTTTCCTTCTTGTCTCTTAAATTACATAAAATATCTTATTTTCTTTAGTTTATTTCACTTTTGAGGATCACAAGGCCATATTTCCAATCATGATAAGAAGACCATCAATTCCTGTTTTGTATGACCCAGGACAAGGTAAGAAATACCACCACACAGATCAGATATGAGTAAAACATACTGTAGTTCGAGTTAACAGTTCACAGTTAAACCAAAGAACCTTTTTGTTGCTCAGATATCAACTCACAGGTGACCATCATAACCAAGACCTTTCTGAGATATAAGGAGCTGAACATCTTAATCCAGAGCATCCGAAAATTGTACCCGAAGATCAAGATCATTGTTGCGGATGACAGCCTGGAGCCTGAACATGTGTCTGGAGACAACATTGAGCACTACATCATGCCTCGTGCACAGGTAAACGCTTCTACTGTACATCATCACGTTAATTAATCTAATACTGTATGTCACACATCTTATGGCCAATTTACACCATGCCAACATACTGTATGCAAACCATTGCTACAGCTGACAAGAAAAGTATGTCGCTTCTTAGGCATTCCAAAACCAACAACCACAGATTCAAAATGTTCAAGGCTAAATAAGGGCCTATGCTCAGACACACTGCTCAGACAAAATAAATGTGTCTGTTGCCGTTTGTCAGTTCAGTGTAAATTGGCCTGTTGACATCAAGTGTTGATGACCTGGAAATTTAGCACTGCTGATGATTATGGTAACTTCTCAGGGCTGGTTCGCGGGGAGAAATCTGGCTGTATCTCAACTCACAACTAAATATTTCCTGTGGGTAGATGACGACTTTATGTTCTTAAATGAGACTCGCATCGAGAGTTTTGTGGAGATTATGGAAGCTGTTCCAGAACTGGATATCGTAATGGAAATTCTTTTTTTTAACTGGTCACAGTTCTTTTAGTAATGTATACTTGTTGTAAAAGCTCTTTTTCTCTGTTTAGCTTGGTGGTGAGGTTTCTGGGGACCAATTCTATTTCATATTGGAGTATGACGAGGGAGATGAGAGTGACGGTGGCTGCCTAAAACGTATTAGAGGGTATCATCAATTACTTCCAGGATATGATAAATGTGTTTTTGTGGATGGCATTATTAATTATTTCTTGGCAAGAACTGATGCTGTAAGAAGTGTTGGCTTTGATCCGTTCCTCAAAAGAGTGGCTCATAGCGGTTAGTGTATTTTACTACATATTCACACTCCATATTTTAGTTCATCTTCATTGAGTGATACATTTAATTCTTCCAATGTCCTCCCATCTCCATCTGTTCTTCATTTTCATGCCTCATCTTCATCACCACTGACTTCAGAGTTCTTTATTGATGCACTTGGGAAGCTGATGGTTGCCTCTTGCAAAGGCCTTTCTATTGGTCACCAAACACATCAGGCACAGAACAAATACGACTCTTATAGGAATCCAGGAAAACTTGATGAAGACCAAAAACTGGCTCACCATTTCTTTAAGAACTATCTTAACTACATAGAGTACTGATGATTTATTATTATTTGCACAAACATTTGTTGTTGTTGCATATTTACAATATCTCTAATGTTAATTTTTTTTTTGTATTAATATATGTTTTTGTAAGCCCACTCTATGAAAAGTAATTTCATTATCATTATCATTATATATTTTTTTCATTTGTTCAACAGGAATTTCACTTTTCTCTCTGTTTTAATGTTTTTTAATGTCATCATTTCATGCACAATACAGAGTGTGTAAAAAAATATATTGTTACAGCGATGGGGGGGTAGCGCATGACAAGTAATGCAAGTTATGTGCAGTACATTAACTAGTAAAGTAATGAATTCATTTTTAATTATTTGAAATAAAATATTTGAGTTACTTTTTCAAATAAGGAAAGCCAGTTACTTTGTTTCCCATGTCTTGAGTCTGTCAACTCTTGTGTTGCCATGTAAGAGAAATCAGGAGTAAGTGCAAAGACAGGGCTGGTGTAGTGCCGAATTTTGGCCCCCGGCCACATTATGACTCCCCTAGTATTGGTAGGTTTAGTGTCAGGTTTGGGGGAGGGGTTAGGATTACTATTGATTTCATGAGGGGAGTCATAATTCGGCAGGGAGTCAATATTCGGCACAACACCAGCCCGTGGCATTGGCAGTATAGGCAGAGGCGAACCAAGGTGAAGTGGGGGCCCCAGGCAAAATCAATAGACTTCTAAAAGAAGTAGCCTTCTAAAATATTATTTTGTTAATATATCTTTGTTGCCTAAATATACATTTATACAACATAAAAAGAAGTCAAAACACATTATATAACATAAATAGTTTATTTTTTTAAACAAAGTGCATATTCTTTGACAAAATCTATTAATCTAAAATCTTAAAGATACAGAACAATTTTCTTATTTACAGTAATGGACTGTCACCTTAAATGCTGTCACTATGTTGCAGTGTCAAGGTGGATGGTACTAAAAACATACAGTAAACACATTTAGTCAAAAAAAATTCAAAGAGAACATATGTATCAGTAAACTCAACTTCATTAGGACTACATCTGACACGCTGAACTTAATATTTTCACTGTCAGGAGGCTGGACTGGGGTATCTTCTGTCAGAGACAGTGGTGATAGGGACTTAAGCAATGCTCCTATTTATAGAAATATATGGTAATCGTCTTAATTTATTATGTATTAATAGTTTATCTACTGGCTATGTTATAACTAATTTTCTAGAGTTGTAAAGTAAATGTATTGATATAGTAACACTATATCTAGCATGCTGAGCTTACCATTTTCACTGTCAGAAGGATGGACTGGAGTATCTCCCTGAGGTGGTGGTGGTGACAGGAACTTAAGCAACGCTCCTGAATGCAGAAGTATATGATTAGCATTTTAATTTGATAGTTTTAATTTAATTTACAGTTTATTAACTATTAGTTCATTGTTAGTTGACAACTAATTATGTTAACTCAACTATTTTAATGTAGAGCTAAATAAAAATGTCAACTACAGTAAGTAAATGTAATGATATTTATTTAAATTGTTTTGTGAGCTCTTCACTGCACCAAACCTTTCCAAGTGATAATGTTCACCTCATTAACATTATCACCTACTGCAGCCTATTAATACCGGCATAAAATACATGCTGCTGCTACAGTACGTGTAACCCTAGCTAGTAACCCTATTAGAAATTAGACAATCTAGAAGATTATTAAACGAAAATAAGCTGGAACAAGAAAAACACTGGTTGGTCATATAATTATCATTAAGTCATCAATGACCATTATCTCCATCACTTAACTTACCGCTGTCATGTTTCCTCTTTTCCTTCTCTTCTTGTTTTTTTTTTCTATCTTTGGCTGCCAGATGGATAAATCCTTTTCATTTTTAAAAAAGCCTAGTAATAAGTGCTGGTGTGCCAGTTTTAAAAAGCACGCACATCCAGTGTAACGCGAGAGGGAGCTCTCTAGGGGGGAAGCGGATATATTGCTTCATGTTTGCATGTATGTTTTTAATAATGACATTTCAGATTGTTCAAATGGTCGGCTGTCGGGGCCCCATTCAAAAAGGCCGCCAGAAATGGAGGAAGAAAAAGTGCCACTTCCACTTAAAACTAGTTGGACTTCAGAAAAGAATAAACTTTTTTGTTATTGCTGAAGAGTGTTGAACTTTCTTCTCCTGCGTCATATTCTAATTCTAATTTCATTCAATTGATTCTACTAACAATTTCTTTCATTATATTATTTCATTTGACCAAAATGACAGTACCTTTTTAACTTGTGAATACAAGCATCACAAAAATAACAAAGAGCAAACAGGAAGGGGGAATAAATAACCTTGCTCTATATTTTACAGTGAAAATCAAGAGTGAGAGTGACATCTCTGAGTCTAATCTTTTGGATTAAGACAGTCAAGACCTTGTGATGAGATTAGCTAAGGTGGCACACTTAAGACAAGAGGCTTGTCTTCAGGATAACAGATCACTCAGACAAGGCCTTTAATTGGCATTGACATCACATTTGGTCAAGATAAAAGACCAAATATAAGATAAGATCCTTGAATGGATCAAGGATTGCATTCCCCAGTCATTGTACATTTCAATTCATTTTGATTGTATTGCTGCTCAGAATGGGATGATTGTTACATGCCTGCTTACAGATGGATTGTGACTGTGATTAATGACTGTGATTCATTTCACTATGTCAGTTATGCCTCATTATTATTTTTTAAAATAAATTGATGTTTCCTCTTTCTTGGGGGAATATTGAGTGTTATTTTATTATTGTGATAATTTTACTTTTTATTGTCTTTATTTTAATGTCAGATATATTTTAACTAGCTAAAACGATTACATTTCTTATTTCAGTCAGTGTTAATTTCAAGTTAAATGTCTCTAGATGTAGTTAGTGTCGTATTTATTCATCAGTATGCAGTTATTTATTCCTATGAGTGTTCATCCTATTAAATTGAATTATCCATATTTAAGAATTATGTGTGTAAACAGACACACATAAGACACCCAGGAAAGTAACCTGCTCCATGGCACACGGCAGTCAAGCGCTTATTTGATCTTCTGGAAGTGTTAGAAAAGGTCAGTGACACGTTGACCTGAAAGATTTCTTAAATACATCAACTGCACAAATAGATCCTCTCCACCCACATTTTTTCCACGGCACGTTACATAAAATGATATCTCGTAGAAAAACAGCCCTCATGCACTTACAAATAAACCACTCTGCTTTGATTCAGGGTGATTTGACCTCATTAATTGCCAAGATGGCTTAAGCTGATCAGAAATCTGGATGAAGGAAGTGTATTGTTGGGGATCAGTCTCCACCCCCCTCACCTCTTACCATCTGGAGGTGATCCTAAAGAGGCAACGGCAGCAGACCAAAGAGCTCAGTTCATCACCGGACCCCAAACCCTGTACATGGTCCCTTAAAGTGCAGAGAGCGACCTGTTCCCTCCATCGGCTGCCCTGCTGACCAATAGGTAAGTGAAAAAACCAGCAGTCTAGGTGATAAGCCTGTAAATGGATTATATGTATAATAAGTATATTTTAAGATTTGATTACAGGAATGACAATACACATACAGCCAGAAAACAGTACACACTTGATTATAGTAAAAGCATGTTGTTAGCATGGATCTCCAGGAATATGCTGAAGTACAGTTCATGTTTACTTCATAATGCTTTTTAGGGAAATACTATCAGATATTGATCTTGACTATATTATATAATTATTTTAAGTGACATTAACTAGAGTAAAAACATGTTGTAGAAGAAACTACATAAACAGCTAGGTATTACTTTAGTTTCGGCAGAGTTTGCTAGCATTTATGAATTACACTTGTTTATTGTAATAAAATTTTATTTAGCTGATATTAGGAATTTGGTGCCTCTCAATTTAAAGAGAGAAGATGAGTACAGTTTTTATATTCACACCTAAAAAACATCAGTACAAACAATGACACCGCCAAGACAATGACTAACTTGTTGCATTACCGATTTACCTAACTTGTTGCATTACCCCACCCCCACCCGTCTATTAGGTCAACTTAACAGTCAAATTACAGCCTGCTATGTCTTTTGAACTGTGGCTCCAGATAATTAGTAGTTTATTTTTATTCCATTCATGTTTTAAACCTGAACAATAAAACCTGTTTTTCCAGAAACACACAACATAGAAAATTTTAATTAGCTGGAACATGTTCCATGCGCCATACAGCTTTTAAACGTGATGTGTCTTGATCTTTAGGGACATATACTGTATTGCAGCATCACACAGTGGGATGTATACTGTATCACATTACTAAATTTTTTTATCCTTTTAAAGAAATTATCTTTAAAAAGTATGTGATTGTTACAGATTTAAAATGATTGTGACAATATAACTTTCTTTTTGCTCAGGGCAAGATGGCACGGGATATGTCCGATAAGGACATCCTTAAAATGGAGTTGGAACAACTTCAGAAGGAGGTGAAGACCACCAGAGAGCCTGTAAGTTTCTCTGCTTGCTGACTGTCAGCCTACATAAATATCTGTCACGGTCTTTAGATCCTGCCACCCTTGCATTTTATGTTTATTAAATGTAGCTTTTTTTCTGAGGATGGTAAAAGACAAAATCTGACATACTGTACTTTCCCTCTTTCTTCAGGTTTCTAAAACCGCAAAGGAGATTTGTGAATGGGTAGAGGCCCAATCTGCAGAAGATCCTCTCATAAAAGGAGTTCCTGAGGACAAAAACCCCTTCAAGGAGAAGGGTGGATGCACAATAACTTAGCACATGTGGTTTCTTGTCGCAAAATTATATGAGGATGTTTAATTTTGTGCAAATGAGAGCTGTCTGGAAGTCTGTTATCCAAACTTGAACGAGGAGTGAGCATATTGTTCTTAGCTTTAGCATCTACAATAGACATCATAGAGATTTGAACAAATACTTGACCTTACAAAAAGTATTGGTTTGGGCTTGTGTTTATCTATTCTTATACTGATGATTAAGAAAGGAAGGCCTCTTGAAGAAAACTCTTTGGAACTTAATTACTGTAAATCTGTTCTAGTTCCATCATTCCATCTTCGAAAAATAAAGCTGTATGAAGCACACAAAAAAACCCTATTATTCTTCTGATCTCGTCTTTCATAAAAAAAAAAAAAAAAAGTTTTTTTCCATGACATAAAACATTTTTGTCTACCTAAACCCAGTTTTCACTTTTATTTATGAATATTTTAACATAGGATTAAGAAAGGACGTGACATGTGGCCAGGTATGGTTTCCCATACTAGGAATTTGTGCTCTGCATTTAACCCATCCAAGTGCACACACACAGCAGTGAGAAGTGATCAACCACACACACACACAGCACCCAGGGAGCTTTGCTCAAGGGTCTCACCTCAGTTGTGATATTGAAGGTGGAAAGAGCGATGGTTATTCACTCCCCCCATCCACAATCCCTGCCGAAACTGGGACTCAATCCCGTGACCTTTGGGTTACAATTCCAACTCCCTATCCATTAGGCCACGACTACTTTTTAAAAAAAATTTGTAAAGCATCACCCGTCAGTGACTGTTTCTCTGTAGTAGGATATTGAGAGTGTAATTTTACTTTGTTATAAAAATCCACAAACACGCCTGAGAAATCAGTGTTCGAATGCTGTCTAGTTACATCGCACCTCTAGGAGGAAGCATTGCGACAGAAATGGGGAGGGTTTGAAGTCTTAGTAAGAGCAACTCTAAAACTGAATTTCTGTCTTGTGTTGTGTTAAATGTATCAGCAATGAGTAGTCTTATTACCCTTACATTGTAGACATTTAAACATTCTGGTTTATTTTATTTTAAGCTTCTGGGAAGGATCAGTGACAGTCTTGTCCTTGAAAATAAAGTTTAGTGTTTATTGTAAAACAGTTTGTGTCAATTGTTTTAAATAGAGCATTTAACTAAATACTTAACTGTCACCGTCCCGCATACGTATAATATATATAATACATTTTACTGTATTACAATTAAATCTTAATATATTGCACTATGTTACAATTAAATCTTAATGTAATCATGACAAACTATATGTCTTTGGTAAGGTCTAAGACTCATGAATAGATATTTGACCATTGTTTTATAATAGCAATGACATAGTAACAGTTATAGAACAATTTATGACAAGAGTGCACCTCAAAAAAAGAAGAAAAAAAAAAACTACACCATAACAGCAGTTGTAAAATTTTTCACAAGTCAATACACACACTTTCAATCATTCAAAGTTTTTTTTTTACACTAAAGGTTCATAAGACAAAAACAGCAAGGCAAGACAGTCTCAGTAGCCAAACGGGGCAGCCAGAGCTGTTACTGGGGCTTCTTCAGGTTCTGCTTATCAGTTTTTTATTTTTTTTCTAATTCACAAGTTTCATTTGTCATATGAATAGAAAAGTATAAACATATGTGAATATTTTGTAGAAAAGTTTTAAAAAAAGAAAAAAGATGTCAGCTCAAGTAACTTTGACCTCTCATTTTACAAACTCGGTACTGTAGAAGAATTATAGTTAAATCTGTATGCATAATGAAAAAGAGGATATATTTCTATGTATATATTTCTCCAATAAAAAAAAAGTAACTATGACCTTAAGGGGTCACAAAAGGATCTTTGGTGACTCCTAGTGGCCTTTTGTGTTGTCGCTGAAAAAGTCTCACAGAAACCTCATTTTTTAAGCTATCAAGATGAAATTTGAAACACAACTTGATTAGACTTATGGGTTTCGGATTTTAGTAGTTTTAGGCTAGAAATATACATTTATAAGAATAAAAAAAAATATTTTTGTGCATTTTCATAACAATAAACTTAAACTTCAATAACCTTTAGACAAAAATATATTTTTTAAATCATTCCAATGCAATAATCTTCTAAGTTTCTTCTTTCAAAAGAGATCAACCTTATAGTATGTGTATATTACAAAGCGTTCATGAATTACAGCTATTTAAGCTTGTATAGTACTTCTTCACATGTTTCCCCCAAAAAATTTACAGTTATACATTAACAAGCTAATCTTTTAAGTGCAGTAACTGACGTTGTGAACTCATTTTGTTTTGATATAAAATATAAATAAATAAATCATTAAAAAAGACTCAACACTCATTTGCATCCCTAATATACACCCAACAGTTTTTGTTCAAACCTGTATGTTAAATGTCTTTCCAATTTATTGTTAGAAACCAACCTATTTAACTAGCCAATCACAGAGAATATTTTGGTTTGAAATAAGCATCAGTTTAGAGAGTAAACAGAGTTTTTTGTCTGAAACCTGCCTAAACCAATTTGTCTTTGACTTGTGTGTTTATTTACCTGGGCCCCTTGGGGCCCGACACTTACTTTCACCACTGATAGTGTTATCCTTGTAAATCTTCCGGCGGGTATTTGGACAAGGCCTGGAATCAAAGGTGTGGTGCTGAGCCTGTGCGCTGGAGGACTAAGTGGACATTTCCTCGAAAAACGTATAATATTAGTCTGAGATGCAATGAATGAAGCCTTTGTCAGAGACCAGACCAAACTCCACTCCTCTCTCTTTTGCTCCCTTTTTCTCTCACTCACTCTTTTTAACATACTGTAATTTTCACTTCTGTGTCCTTTGGATAGGGCCTTCTCTATTACCTTTATTTTATATTTAAGAAAACATTTTAACAGACCTCATTCCTGTATATTTTTCTGTGACTGAATTCAAATTAATCGTCAATTAATTTAAAGCATTTTCATGTTTAACAAATTGGCACCAAAATACCATGACCTCTGTATTTGAGTTGAATGCATATTTTAATGTGGAAATAGAGTGGGAAAAACACTATGAGGGTTACAGGATGTAATTAAGTTGTCTAAAATAGTCTTGCGAGCACGTTTGGCCCTCAGTGGTTGAAAATGTTTTTCCGCCCCTTTAGGTCTTAGCTCAGATATGACAATTAATTATCCTTTTAATTTGTCATGGGAAATTAAGTGTAACACTCCACTGAAAAAAAAACATCCAGTACATTTCACAGAAACTACAAGTAACACATTAAATAAATTAAATACGAAATTCCTTAAAATATAGGCAATTATTATTATTTTTTTGCAGTGTATATAATGTTTGAGGAGAAAATGTGACAAAAGAAACTAAACAGTAAACTGTTAAATTCTACAAGACGTAGTTTTTTATAGTCCATCCCTGGATCATGGTGCTTCCAGACTTCCTGTTTTGGGGCCTGACTTGTGTGCATGTTCAGAAGGAGAGAGCGGTTGATGGTGGTGAGCGTAGGAGGTTTCTCTGGATTGTCTGTATGCCACGCATGTCAAACCCACCGCAATACATAATTAGCCTGTCTTTGCTGGGCAGTGCCAGGATATCTATAGCCTACGGTGGCTTGCTGTAATTCATGCTCTTTATAGTCTAAATACTTATTCGGAGGGTGGAAATCACGCTGAGGGAAATATGAGGGTTTCGGCCGAGGCAGTGAAGCACTCTGAGATTCGACAGAACCTTGAGCTGGCAACCTACAAATGACCTCAAGTACACTCTTTAAAATAACAGTTACAAATAGCATTTACAGCAAAGATGATTTGGATTCCTTAAGAACCTTTTCCATTATAAGAACTTTTTTTGTCCAAAGATTCCATAGATTCCTTTCTTCTGTGGAACAATGAAGATTCTGAAAATTCTCAATCGATAATTCAAAGGCTTTTGTTTCTTTGTGGACCCTTTATGAAACTGTACTGCTCTAAACACAATGCTCTGTTATTGTTGGGGTTTTCTTATAACAGCCGTGTGTGTGACTCACTCTGATTAAGGGTTGTCTTTGAATAATCTGTGTCTCTTTCTTTTTTGGTTGAGAACATAACTGTAGAATGCATAGATGGCACCGTCTGTCAGTGTTTGTCAGATGACCAAAGGTTAATATGATTACATGTCATGGTTGCACCAAAGAAAGTCATTTTTTAAAGCTCAGAACATTATGGAAAAACATTAAAGTACCATTAAAGTAACAACTATATATTGTTTTTGTGCAAAATTGTGAAGAGTGTTTGTCTTGGCAGGATTTATGGAGTAATATTCCTTCCTTGAATAAATGCAAATTGAAGGAATGTGCATTTGCCATGATGACTGCAAACAGAATGCAATTGCTTATTGTTTTTGTAGCAATTTTGTGGTTTATCACTTTGTGGATTATTACATGTACCTTACATACATGTTCAGTTAAATCTAATTTTGTTTTGCCTTGCCTTACTTTTTTTTTTTTTTAACTTTGAAACTTTTGTTATTTATTGGACACATTTATAGAGCTCAGAGCTAAGGTTAATTTTACGGTGTATAGTCAATAACAAATTAGATTTGAGTCTATTTCATATGACATTGCAAGATGTG
>JAUMHI010000035.1:16059738-16071211 GCA_032359435.1 Enteromius unitaeniatus | reverse complement strand
GCCCCCCCCCCCCCCCCCCCCGGAAAGACGTGAGTTTAAATGGAAATGGTGGAGAAGGGGAGGAGGAGGGATGCACAAAGAGCGAGATGCAGGGAAATGAAAGCTGATCGAATAAAAAGGGATGATTAGGTAAACGGGCTGCCAGCCATGTGTGATTACTTGTTCAGCGATCCTCTCGAAACAAGTTATTTGCAAAATTTTACTTTCAAGAGTCCACGCTTTGTGAACACTTTCACTTTTGGGAACCTCAGCAGAGGTAAGGTAGGGAAACCTTACCTCCGCTGGTAAGGGGATGGGGATGGGGAAGCCTATGCGGAGGACTGGGAGTGAAACCTTCGCAGAGGTTTTGGGAACCTCAGCAGAGGTGGGATAGAGAAGAAAAGCCCTCAGCGGAGGTAAGGGGATGGGGGCGGGGAAGCCTACGCGAAGGCTAGGAGTGAAACCTTCGCAGAGGTTTAGGGGACCTCAGCGGAGGAGGGTGGGAAAAAGGAACTCCGGGGGGAAATCCATGTGTTAAACCTGACAACAGATAATGGGAGAAGTTGGGATCAGGATGGGATGACAATTCATCAGACAGAATAGAAACAATTTTTATTTATTTTGTTTCTTTTATATAAAAATTGAGTGCAGAGCAGATTAACTTATTAATTAAAGAACTGGGCATGATGGGGGGAAAGCTTGAGATAGAGAATCTCTGCGGGGGAGAAGGAGAAAAACCGGGGAATTAGTTAAACAGTTCCGGTCAGTAAAAATTATATATGTTCTGACAACATGAACCATTGGTTAAATAAATCGATGGCTTAGTAAATTAATGAATCTAAAAATGGGTAAATGGGTGCGTAGAATACGTTACGTGACCATGGGGAAGTGAAAGGAAATGCCATGCTGACGTCATGGATACGCGGCTTACGTATATTGGCGGAGCCAGCCAATTCAGCGCTGCCTTGTTGCTTGTGATTGGGAAGTTACAACGCTGGGCTTGTTTTGCTTCTGGGCTGAGGGAATAATGGTGGCGGGGCCGGCAATTGGTGAGTAATGTGGTTTCTTTCGCTTGGATTAATTTGGCGGCATGCTGCCTCTAACCGGAAGCTATACGGTCTCTCGTGGGGATTCAGGCTGCCTGGCTGGAAGGAGCGCTGGGTCCTTTTGGCATCTCGCTGGGGAAGTCGCAGTAGCAGTTTGTTGGTAGGCAGGCTGGAGGATCGGAATTCTCGCGGAAGAATGTTAGGCAGACGAGTCTAAGTAAGACGTTGGGTTTTGTAGGATGTCTTTGGTCGTGCAATCCGAAAGCGAGATGCAAAAGCGAGATGTCTGGCGGGAGGAGGCGAGCACGAGCGGGCCTGCTTAGCAGGCGAGCTAGCCTGTCTGGTAGGCCTGCAGCCTCTAGTAGGCCCCGCGGCCTTGAGTTGAGCTGCCAGCGGGGCTTGCGGCTTGTTAAGAGGTGAATGGAGTGGGAGCTGGGCAAGGAGCAGGCTCTTCACAAGCATAATCGGACAAGTCTGATGCACGAAAAGCAAGATGCAGGGAAATGAAAGCTGGGAGAATTTATAGTGAGGTGAGAAGATTTGATTGGGTGCAAATAAACAAGGGATAATTATGTAAACGGGCTGCCAGCCATGTGTGATTACTCGTTCAGCGATCCTCAACGACAAGTTGAGGACAAGTAACGACAAGTTGTTTGCAAAACTTTGCTTTAAATACAGCACAGGTGACAGCAAAATATTTTTCATTTTATTTCATGCATCAACAAATGTCTGCTGAGAATAATGCTCCCTCCGATACAGAAGAGATCTGGGCCAATAGATTAGGACACATGTTTATCAGGACACAAAAACGGAGCCTGTGGATTTGTAGAACCTACTCAGACCTCCCCCAATAATATCCACGTTGTCTCTGAAGAGTAGAATAGAAGACTAAAACAGAGGCACTATAAATACAGACATCAATGACACGCAGCTGGACACTAATACAATCAACTAAACTAGGACAGGAACCAAAACCATAAAATGGCATACAGGAACTAGACTAAACCAAAGACACAGAACACATGACACGGAACACAGACAAGGGCGTTACATCATCTCCCCCTCCCAGACCAAGCCAAGACTCTGGAACAGGGATCGGGATCAGCACCACTGGTTTCAGGATCCTATGAACTGGATTCAGGAATGGCTCTCCCAGCCGTAATTCAGGGACTGGAATTGGGAATGGCTTTCCTTGCCGTAAACTATGAACTGGATTCGGGAACCACTCTCCCAGCCGTAAACTATGAACTGGACTCAGGAACTGGATCTGGGATAGGCGGAATGGGATCGGCGGGGATCAGATCCGGCATATCTGCCCACAAATCCAAGCTCCAGTCCATTACATCGCGGGCTGGGAACCGCAGAAATCCTGGACCGCTTTCGGGATTTTAGCACCGATGGAACCCCATAATGATCAGTTCTTTGAGGTGCTGCACCAATTTACCTCCATATTGTGTCGCCTTAGGAAGCGGATCCCGCCGAATGGCAAGGCATGAGCCGGGCAGTGAAGAGGATTTGCTCATGCGGCTCGAGAAGAGGAGTGAGCATGTTGAGAAGGCGGTGGAGGATTTCCTCCGGGCCAATCATTCTCCTCATCTTAATATGGTCGAGTCCTACTGTCACGGGTGTCTGCAATGCAGGAATGACACAGAACTTGAATCTTGAACGCAATAGTTTTAATTCAAACCTTGACGTAGAACATAGACATGGACACCAGGATACACATTCAGGAGACACTGGTAGACACTTGAGGACTAAAACAGAGGCATTATAAATACACAGACATTGATGAAACGCAGCTGGACACTAATTAACACAATCAATTAAACTAGGACAGGAACCAAAACCATAAAAGGGCAGACAGGAACTAGACTAAACCAAAGACACAGAACACGTGACACAGAACACAGACAAGGGCATTACAAGGCTAAAGTTATTTGATCAAATACAATAAAATTTGTGAAATAATTTTCAATTTGAATATATTTTAAGATTAAATTAGATTTATTTTTGTTATTTAGTGTGACATGAGCCTACAGAAATCATTCAAATGTACTCAATTGCTTCTCATGAAATATTTTTTATTACCAGTGTTAAAAACAGTTGTGTTGTTTAATATTTTTGTGGAGACTGTGTACATTTTTATAGGATTCTTTGATGAATAGATTTACAAAGAATTACAAAGTTATAAAAATAAATCAAAACATATCTTATTTACCTTAAAAACATTTTAGCTGGTAGTGGCATCTTATGGTGTGTGTACTAAACTCTATAAAACTATGCAACAGAAGAGTTCCCAATTTGGGCATTCTACCCAAAACAGATCTCCTGTTTGAAGCTCACAATAAGTTTACCCAATCTAATAACAACAGCAGCGATTTGTCCTGCAAAGTAACATCTTGTTAATCTTTTTTGTCTTTTAGTATTAATCTGTGATTAACTCTACTGTTCTTTTGAACTTAGTTTCAGTCTCACGCTCAGAGAGGCTGGAAAACAGAGAAGCTGTGAGGGAGAGAAGAGCTGGTTTGTTATTTCTAAAGAATCCTGAGAAACACTGATCTTCGTCCTGCCGTCTGCACCGGACATGTCAGACCAGCATGACTCCAGCAGACACCCTGTGGGTGGCCAAGTGCAACTAGACGACACTGAATATTTCACAGAGATGAAACATTACATAACACAGTCTTTCTAATGAATGTACATCTTGACATTCAGTATCTGATATAGTATTTGCTCTGAAATGTTGCTTATTAATCTCGCATTTGAGATCTGTTTTAATATTGTAGCATGTATTTTTCTTAATCAAATTCGTTCAGTTCTGAAAAAATCTGAATGATAGAGGAAACAACAAAATGATGGCTCAAAACACTATAATTAGTCTCTACCACATTACCACGTCCTTATCCTCTCTACCCACCCAAACACACACACAGGTGATGCCTGCAGGGCATTAAAAGTGTGTGTGTGAGGTTATTGGGTGTGGATTCATGCATGATGATTGATAGAGCAGACTGATGATTGGTTATATACATGCTTAATTCAGCCTCTCCCTCTCTTTCTCTCTCTCTTCTGGTTGTGTACTTGTTTATTTGACAGCAGTCAGTACTGTGGGAATCTGTATTTATTCTCTATTTATTCCTTCAGACTTTGCAATTTGTTTGTTTGTTTCTTTTAAATTTTCCTTTTTTAAAAATCAGATGCATCTCTTCACTTTGGTTTCATACATTATTTTTGGTTACATTTTCAAAATGTGGCTTCTTTATATATATACAATAAAGTATAACGTTACACACAAATTCAAGAATTGCACAAAATGCGCAAAAAAAAAAACCCTCACATCTGTTGCAAAATAAATTATGCATTCACACTATCCCAAACACATCTCAAAAGCAAGCATTTGTCTTATGTTGCAAACACATTCGCTATGTCATATTTTTATATAATGCTATAATTTTGGATATATCATATACACACACCTCCTTCATGAAAAGACTAAAAGGAATTGGCAGAGACATGCTGGAAGATTCACAGTAAAAAGGAGAGCAAGATTGATACCAATTTCTTTTTTAACTGTAAGCATTTGTGGTTGTGAATACAGTATGACACCATACAAAAGAAAAGAAATGCATCATGCATGTGTAGATGTGTGTTTCTAGGCCTCTTCTGAAGCCATGATCAGTTAGTGTTCAGTAAAGCAATGAGTGCTTGCACATGTGAAGAGTTAGTGTGCTATTTTGATTGGTTGTGTTAGAAAAGGGAAATCAAGTTACTTACTTTTAGATGTTTGTATATTATGGAGAATTCTTTCTTTCGTCTTATTACGTCAACCCTTCTTTAATATTTCCTTCTCCATCTTTGATTATTTTTTTTACTGCTCTTATCTACAGTATAATGCATGAGCGGTTCACTCTGGCCTTACATGCTTTTACAGGCTTTTAATAATTTATTCAGGTATTAAGATCTCATCTCAGATTAGTTTACTTCTTTTGAAGCTCTTGAGGTTTTGTTTTTTCAGTATTGGAGGGCCAGTAGAGGGCGTCAGTCATGCTGTGTTTCACTGCTGTTGATGAAAATAAGTTTATTTGTGCTCCTTTTCTTTAGTTTCAGATCTGCTAATCAGTACAATCTATTATGGTGTCATTTGAGATTTTAGAATCTTGAAATATGGATTAGAATGTGGGATACTCTGCTTTTTAAAAAAATAAACCTTCCTCACCAGACTGACGGATATTTATGAAGTATTCTGTTTAAAACCTACAGTATATGCTGCAATAGATATGGCTTGCAATAATATTAATAATAATAATAATAAGAAGAAATTATTTCTGTATCCTCATTAAACTGACCCAGGCCTGGGGCTTTAGAATTATGAGTACTGTGTATGATATTAAATATAGGAAAATACTCGCTTCTATTCTGTCAGTTGAATTGACAGCACAGCTTAGTGCTCTAATAAAACACTCTTCCAAGACTCCTGATCAGATTGCAGCACAGGAAGAAAGCTAAGGAGAGGAGAAAGTGGGAAGATCATCATTCTTCTTTCCAAAGCCCACTGAGGAATGTCAGTTAGTCTGGAGGAGAATGTGAGATTCCAGCTTCTAAGTGCTGTTTTTTTCTCTATAAAAGCATCTTTTATTCTGACCCTCCATACATAATTATCATTCTTTTTTTTTTAGTTTAATTGTTTAATTGCTGCAGTATTTTGCCCACAAAGGCAGGATAAATTATTGCATTAAACAAGTCCTGTCAAACAATTAATCGCCAGTAATTATATGTGTATGTGTTTTATGTGTATATATATATATATACACATATATGTATTTTAATTTTGTTTTACGTATATATTCATGTCTATAATTTAAATTATAAATATTATATAAAAAAGAACCTACTTTTTGAACACACACACACATATATATTAATAATTTTAATTAATATATTTAATTATATATATATAATATGTGTGTATTTGTATATACAAAATAAATATAAATATTTGCATATATTATGCAAACAAAAACTTCTATTTTAGATCATTTTTCACAGCACTACATTAAGCACAACAAAAAACCCTGCAAATTATCCTCTCTATACGTACAGTATGTGGTAATTTCTAGTCTAGATTCATTAATAGTAATAAAACAGATTTGTATTGGGAACAGTTCAATGGGCAATATCACAACTGTGTTTACTATTGTGTTTGTGCACTTGGATGGGTTAAATGTAGAGCACAAATTCTATGGGTCACCCTTCTTGGCCACACTCATCTTCTGCAATCAAAAGTATTAAAAAAATTATATGATCTTGATTTTTAGTTGTTGTTTAAGCTATATCTAAACATTATAGTGTGGATGCAGTCCAGTAGGGTCAGTGACTCACTGACTCACTGACAGTGACCCTGTCAGTGAGTATATTGTTACTGAACTAATATTTACAGCTGATTGTAAGTGATTTGGGAGTCTGTAATGACTGACTCCCCAGCAGGGAGGGAAAGAATGAAGGCACTTTAGTTATGCTGCAGGCAGGTAGAGGCAAGTAACAAGCGTCAGAGAGTCACGGGGAGATTTAAAGGTGTAATTCTATATCACTAAACCTATAGTGCTTTATAGACCTCCATGTATAAACCACTTAGATTTGAAGACACGTTCAAAGGTTTTTAGGACTTGCATGCTGCAAATTAGACGGCTTTGCTGCCGTGATGAATTTATTCTGACAAATAAAGTAAAAATGAAACACAGAAAGGTTGACACAGAGAACCAGAGAAGATTTGGTCTGCCGTCACATTTGCTGTTTTTTTTTTTTTTTCTTTGAACTTAATTTCAGCAAGTACAAGATGTAAAACCAACATCAAGATAAACATTTCAATCAACCAATCAGAATTGAGGGATACGTTTTCTGTAAATATCTGTTTTAGGCTTATGATCAGGGTTATGGGCTTCTACACCCTTGTTAATCTGCTATCATTTATCACTGATTTTAGTCATACATTTTGGGTAGGGGTAGGTTTAGGGGCAGAGATTGGGATAAATCTATATTTTGGGACAGTAATATTACTGAAGATCAAAAGATGTTGATCCAGAATTATGTCTTACTTGTCAAAATCACGGCGACCATTGTTCTCCAGTGGTCTGGTTTTGAGAATCTGTTTACGTGATGTCCGTGTGTGGAGCTAATCTCTGTCCCCCTCTCCTGCTTGTGTGTGAGATTTGCTTTTTTTCAGGGTCTCACAAAAAGACTGTGGGGTTTATGTAAGGAGTTTGAGCCCAGTCAGGGTTTGGGCTGTCCAATGAATGAGGGTCCAAAACATTTCCCAGTTTGAGCAAGAAATATTGGGTATTATTATTCATTTTCTGTGGACATAATTTATATGTCTTACTGCTCACGTTTCATCATATACACGCTACAGTTCAGTTTGATGTCAGTATAGGATGTTTTAAAAAAAAATGTACAGACGTCTATAGCTCATTTAGTCTGCGTTTATTTAACGAGTAAATGCAATATTTACATTTTTTTTGGACATTCTTTTTGTGAAATACTATTACAGTTTAAAATGACATGAATAAATTTCAATACGTTTAAATAAAGTTATATTTTAATAAAGATTTTTCTTTTAATAAAGATTCATTCTTATTATACATTTTTATAATGCTTAAGCTGCTTCATATTTTTTAATGAAAACAATGATGATTAATTTTTTTGAAGGTTGTTCGATGATTAGAAAGTTAAGAACAGCATTTATTTTTAATAGAAATCTTTTCACCATTGTAAATACCTTATCTGTTTTGACCTATTTAATGCATCATTGCTGACTAAAATTATTAAGAAATTAAGTTAAAAAAGTTAAAGTATTACAAAACATGCTGAACTTTTAATATTGTATAAACAAATATTGGCTAGTTGATAATAGTTACCAAAGTTTCTCAAAAATTAACATAAACCTTAAACTTAAAACAGTGTATTTCTTGTTGGCATATTTTTGCCATATGTGCAGATTATTTAGAAGAAAATACATGGTCTGTTATTCCCCAAACTTTGCTTCCAGAATCTGAAAATCAACAGTTAATCGACTATGCCTACAGATCAAGGCTTTGATGTCACCAGAAATGGCGTTTTCATGGATGTTATCTTTGTAGTTAAGTGAAGTAACTGTGGAGGATGAACACACTGACATTTTTAATAGTGCTAATGTTTATTTACCTTTAATTCTATTATTTTCTTAAACCCTTCTCCTGTCTCCTCCTCCTGACCTCTTTCTGAAGAGAGATCTACTTCAAGGCGTGTGTCTGTCTTCTCTTCAGTCCTCCTCTATGAGTTCGACTTCAGGACATCTGCTCCCCCCTTACAGCTTTTTTCCCTTTCATTACTGTCTTCCCTCATACTCTGACATGCTCTTAGTGTTGATGTGGCAGTAGTTTAGCTACAGTGGAAGAGGGAGGGAGGAGGAATATATGTCATATTATTCAAACAAAGGAATGACGTCTGTAAATATGTGATATGCCTATGAATGTGATTTTAATGTCTTCCTTTAAAATGTACACATTCATACCTATATACATACACCTATAATATAATATAATATGTATGACAAATATCAAATCAGTTATGCATATATATATAAAATTTTGAGTATTGTTTAAATACTATACAGTATGTATATAAGTTCGTACACACACACACACGTTGGTTTTTGTGATTTATGAGGACTCTCCATAGACGTAATGATGTTTATACTGTACAGACTGTATGTGGTATTGCCCCTACACCTAAACCTACCCCTTAAAGGAAACTGTGTGCATTATTAGATTTAGCAAAAAATCCTCATAAACCACATAAACCCGCACACACACACACACACACACATTGAATAATATATATATATATATAATTAATTAATCTGTATAAGGAATTTTTTTTAAATATTTATTTTATATTTATTATAAGTATTTATTTTTAAAATGTAAAAATGAAACCATAACCATGTTCTATTTTAATATAATTAAAATGCATTAAGTTAAAATGTTATTTATTTATAAAAAATTTTATAAACATAAAATCCTTCTTTATAATGTAAAAAAAAAAAACTGTTATCTTTAATAATGACAAAGACTATGACTGAAACTAAAATTTTAATGAAATGAATTGTTGAAATCAAAATTTGATGCTGGTTATCTCAATTAGATTTCACTGAGAGGGTCACATATTAATATGATTCTTTTTATGCTTAAGACACAGAGTTAAATACAGTTTTGATGCTTAATATTTTTGTAGAAAATTAATGAAAAGATACATTTTTAAAATAGGAATCTCTTGAAACATTATAAACATCTGCACTTCTGATTAAATAAATGCATCCTTCCTGAAGAAAAGTATTACGTTTGATATTCGTTCAAAAACAAACAAACAAACACACAGACTTTTGAACAGTTATGCATTTCTTGGTTATTGTTGGTTTCTGTAGATGCCACAGCATTTAGTTTTTTGTTTTTTTTATCCATTACTGCATTTCATGCTTTAAATGCATTGTTAGTTCATGATACATAATGCATTAATTAATATATACGGTCTTCCTTTATAGTAACGCATGGCCTATTAGTGAAAATAATGTTGATTCTTTCTGAATGGCAGGGGAGTTTTGAGTTTTGTTTTGGCTCACAGATGGGAACAAAAGAATGAGTGTGGGAGAGGAAAAAAGCAGAAAAAAAAGAAAAGCAAAAGAGAAATAACAGATGGAGCAGTAGAAACCGCTCATCTCCTCTGTCGACCAATTAGAAAGCTGCATGCTGCGTATCGTCCCGCCCATCTATGAAATAAACCCACCCTATATCCCCTCCTTCCTTTCTACTGCACGTGAGTCCCACACCCTGTGGTAACCACATTCAGCTTTGCATTTGGAGTTTTATCTCTCCTTGCATGTTTGTTTGATCCATTTGCTTGCATAGTGTCATTTAACCTTGTTGCATCAACACCACCAGGGGGACAAATCTGGGATACACACAGTACATCCCTCCTCCGCCGTTACAGATAGCTTTGGTTTACACCCCTCCTCCCTTCCACATCTACGCTCTTACTCACTCCAGACACAACTGTTAGGGGGGCTATCTCTGATGTGAGATCAGCTCGGGTGACTGAATCACATGTCAGAAGAGCACACAGCTGATTTCAGGTCAGCTCTTGTGGTCAGTCGTATAGCTGAGTTTTTCCATGTCTTGAGACCTCTGTAATTCGTCTTTCATGAGTCATGGAAAAAACTGAGACAGAGAGAAAGAGTTGGGGGCAGAGCGAAAAACAAAAAGGCCAACATTCAGGAGGAAAATATCTTCTGTGTAGAAATCAGTCAGACTGTGAATTTATAAATACAAATTAACAACAGAAATAGAAGGGGGAGGCAGACATCTACTTGTTTAATTAATTAGTTGTTGGGTAGATGAGATTTTACGAATCACTTTACGTTTATGACTGAGGCCCAGATTAAACCAATGCTGCATGTGTAAAAATAATCATGCTATTTTGATCATTTATTTAGACCCAGTGTTAAGCTGTATACATTTGTTTGATCACACATAGCCTTGCGCTTTTAAGTGCAGTAACATTGCTTCTGTTTGCAGAAAAAATGTGCATTGTAAAGATGAAATGAAATAAGAGTAAGAGTTTCTAATCATTGCATTTGTAATTGTTTTATACCTGAAGTTGTTGACACCTTAAGTAGAAGTAGTGTTATGTTTTATGTAGGTCATTTGAAATTTATTTTATATCCAGCTTTCACAAGTTTGTGTTTTAGTTTAATGCTTGGGAAGTGTGTTATGTTGGTTTGGGGGTCTGTCTTTTCTTGGGCTACATGACAATTAAGACTTTCCTCTCTGTAACTTCTCTCCAGAGACACGCAGTCATGCACACATGCAAGTTTTACTTGCACTTACTTATGTGGATGTATTATTTCATACCAACCCTAGGGGGCGATGTGCCAGAAACTTTCTTCCTTTGTAGACAAGTGCATGCAGTCTGATTGAGAAAGTTAACCGATCATGCTACACTCATGAAGTAGTGTATGTACTTGAATTTATATTTATCCTGTTCAATTAAAACCAATTGCTATATTATGAGTCATTTGGATGTTTTTAACTTCACAGAGACTTCTTTAACTGCACTTTTTAAAACACATTTTGTGTTAAGTAGAGCATAGCCTATTCATTGAATTCATCAGATTTTGTCCAGGATAGGGCATTATGGTGCTAACAATGGGTTTGATTCCCAGGAACTTTTTTAGCTCTTGATGATCTCTGTTGACCACATATTATCCTGTGTACACTATCAATTTTACATTTGGGGTCAGCAATTTTACATTTGGGGTCAGTTTGGTAAAAAGACGCCTCTTAACTTTCTGAATAGCCTAAAAATACTCATTGGGAATAATTATAAGCAATCTGACATTTTTGAATGAAAATGCTTCA
>JAUMHI010000035.1:16031553-16057669 GCA_032359435.1 Enteromius unitaeniatus | reverse complement strand
AAACTTCACAAAAACTGTAAACTGTTTCTTCAAATCTGATTGGTTAATCACAATGTTGTCCCAGGGTCAACAAAGATGTTGACCTAGGGACTTCTTGCACTTGGCAAAATCAGGTTAGCGGGTGTGCCACGTTGGCTGGGCCATCAGATAGGAGTGGAGTCTCTGGTTATTTATGGGTATTTTTAACAGGGATCCCCCTTTGTGTTTCTAGACTGTTGATGGTGCAAGTCCAAAGCCTTTAAAACAACTTGTTTCCACTGACTTGTAAGTCATAAAACATAAAGCCCGTTGCACCATCTTTCTCATTTTACCTGCCTTCTGCTGCCTATTATCGCACCAGGCTTCAGTGAAGGGGTTTTACAGGGAGCCGGGCTCTGGAGCCACAAAGGGGTCTGTAGGCATCTTTGAAGTCTCTGGTCGCTTGCAAAAAGGGCCTTGAGCGTAGGATATCACCATGATCGTTGGTCCTAATGAGGACCTTCTCTTAGGCAAGCTAATGAAAGCTTCTGTTTGAGAATGTAAAGAGGGCACCGCTGCTGGAGGTCAAACTGCTTCCTGCCAGCCCAGAGGCCACTTGAAGCCTCTGATGTGCCCAGTGCCCTTTAACATGAGAAGATGATGGTAGTTACTGGGTAATCCGGTCATAGGTGGATCACTGGAGGAAGTGATGTAGCCAGAATTCATTCACAGGTGATGTTACAGTAGGATGGAATAGCTTGTTGAAAGGTTAACAACAGTCTAGTCATGCATCCTAGATAAACTAGTACAGTACACTTAAAATTTTTATTTATTTATTTTTTTAAATGGGCATCTATGGTTCCATGAAGATCCTGTAACATCCATCGGACCTTTCCATTGCTTGAAAGGGAACTTGTACATTTTAAATTAAGTTCCTGAGACATTAAAGGTGTATGAACATGGTGTAAATAGTTTGTTTATGGCCAGTTTGTATTTAGGCTTCAAATTTCATGAAATCTGTGTTCACTTGTGAAGAATATGAACAAAACATCAAAAACTTTCATTGGTCATTGAGCTTATTTTCTGCAATAATCCAAAAGCCAATGAAATCATATTCCAGTGTTCCTCAAATCTTGCCCAGGAGGGCCAATGCAATGCAGTTTAGCTTAAACTCTTATCATGCCTAAGTCTTTCAGGATCCCAAGAAAATCACAGGTAGTTCTGCGCAGAACTCTGCAGGGCAGTGGCCCTCCAGAACCAGTGTTGCCAACTTAGCAACTTCCCCACCCCTTTTCAAAAGTTACAAATATAGCAACCTCTTGGACGAACCATATCTAATTGGTCATCTTGCCCACTGAACATTTAATCTGTATATAGATCAGTGAATTTGCCAATATGATGTAATAGTAACAGGATCCCTGTCCTAAATCTGAGTGAACAATGATGAAAAATTCTGGGTTTTGTCTACAAAATTGTCTCATCCCAATAGCACTCTATGGAGTCCACTGTTTCATTGAATAAATGACAGAATTTTGAAAACAAATTTTCATTTCATTTTCATAAATTCCTTGCAATGCCTCTCCTTTTGTAACTTGTAACAAACCTACCTGTTTTGATTAGCGCACACTGAATTTTGCCATAAACAGTATTGCTGACATGAGTCCCTCAACCAGCGCACCTTTTCTGCATCGTCAAGGGATTTTGTTCCTCCATGATTGGCCCATATCACCTCTCCCCTAAGGTTCTCAAAGCCCCCTACCCATTTTTACAGTGAAGCCCCCTGCTGCGTTCTGGAAGCTCATCAAACCAGAGGCGAGACCCCAATCCACCATTAACGCACTGGGGGCTCCAGCACGCCTCGTCCCACTTGGCCTTGATCCTCACGTTTGTGAAACTGGGCTGTTTGTCATAAAACACAGGTTTGGTCCAAATAACCTGCAGTTTCCTGAAAAAGCATCCATCGAGACCCTGTGGCGCTAATGCACGCACCTAATCACATGCGATACAGCATATGAGAAGAAGCTTGTTCACTTTTGCAATAATCTTGCCTTTGATCTGTCTCGCTCACCATGTCCAATACAAACAATAATGGTAAAATGCGTTGTTTATGTTTGTGTATGTTTTCCCATAACTGACTTCTTTTGATTAATTGGACTGTAACAATCACCTTTAAGTGAGTGAGGAAGAACCTTCTTCTCTAAGTGTTTTTCCATATTTGAGTTGGCATTAGTTGTGCCTGCTATTTGTTTGGGTTTAAAGGGTTTAACGGTTGAATACAAGGATGCATCATTTTAATTTTATAGTGGTCTCCCTTCATCAGGTTGTCATATATGGAAGGGCTGGGATGAGCCAAACCAAGGACAGCAAACAGAACAAAAAGATTAGACGTACTGTAGATCTTGCATACTTACTAACTGACTTAACTTGATCTTGATCTTTTCCTTTTAAACAGTATCTAGATCAGGAGTCTCCAACCTTGCTCCCAGAGAGCTATCATCCAGCATATTTCATCTCCAATTATCAGGTGATGCGGGTTGCATTAGCCCTGTCATATCTGACTACGACATGTCATACAGTATAACCATTGTACACACTTACACACTTAACATTTTGTGGCTTCAACAACTAGATGCATTTACACTTGTCAAATTTTCCTCTGAAATACCAGAGTTTCAGAGTTATAGTTTTTGCAAAGTTTACGCTTACAATCAGTGTTTGGTGCTTGTACAGCAGTGTCAGTCATCTATCATTTCCTCTGATTTTAGGCATTACTCATGGGTAGGGTTAGGGTTAGGTGTAGACATTTGGTCAAAACTAAAAATTTTGAATAAAATATTGTTCCAGGGTCAACAACATATGTTAACCCAGGAACACGTAGAACTCAGCAAAATCAGGACGTGCAACCACCCCCTGAAGTGTTTGAGCGACTGTATTTAAATCAAGCATTTAAACCTGGTCTTTTCATGATCAGATATCTCTGCGATCATAGAAATCTCATTAAGTTTTTTGAGGGTCTTGTTTATGAGGTCAGTTTACTTCTTGAAAAGCATTATGATAAATATATAGTTGCATCAGACTAAAAAGGGTTAGTTCCATGTTCCAACAGCAATTAATCTTTGAAGACTTTTCCGTCCAGGTGCAAAAGAATGTTTGGAAGACAGAGGCATATTTCTGTGCCTCCTTCCAGCTCTTCTGGAATCTTCCTAAAGTGAACCTTGAATGCTCATAGATTTCTCTTTCACACTGTCATTTTAATGAACTGCTCATCCAGACTAATAGGCAAAGGACAAATTTAAGGTGCCAGATCCACCTGGCAGTCCACACAGATGATATCTGGATTTTCTGAAGTGTTTTTTATTATTATTATTGTTTGAAAATCATTTGTAAACTTTATATATAGTCTGTAATACCATAAACTGGGGGTCCTGTGCCAGCTGACCAACTGGCATTGAGACATCCCTGAGAAAAGCAGCTGAAGCCAGTGAGAAAGTGAGTTGAAGAGAGAACACAGGCTCTGGTGGTCAGGATGTCTGTAGGCTCTAATCTGCTCCAGGCTACAAGGTCCAGCCACGTCTGTGAAGCCTTTCATTTACGGTTTATTTTCATCCCTTTATTGGACGGAGTTTCCTTCTGCCAAGGCAAAGACAAGCCCTCAACAATTACTATGTGCTCTTTTCTATCCCAGGACCTTTGGCTACTCAAGTCGAGTTTACTTATTTTTATGTATGGCAGTACTGTATGGCATTAATGTGTTTTAAATTCTTATATTTTTACAGTCAGACTTATTCTGAAATTATTCTGATATGCTTTCAATGTTGAAAAAAGTTGTGCTCCTCAATATTATTTTTAGAAACTTTGTTTTGATGAGTGTTAAAAAGAACATAATTTATTTTAAATATAAGTCTTTTGTCACATTCTAAACATCTTTTCTGTCACTTTTGAGCAACAGAATGTTTTGTTTATACATGCAGAGTTGTTGAGACTTTTGGAGCCAATGAAATAAGTAAGAGCAGGTGTACACCTGATATCCAGGTATAAGTGAGTGAAGGGCTGTAATCACCACCATTTTGGTCCAGGTGTTCGGTTGTAAAGAATTTGAGGGATCCACATCTCAAATCGAAACCTTTATTTAAGACAGGAATGTTCCAAATGCTTATCAGCGCCAATACCAGATGACCTTTCAGAGTTTTAGGTCTTTTCCTATTGTACGTCACTGTTGAAAATGCCCTAATAAAATAACACTTACTACACAAGTCTTTCTAAACCTCTTACTGTATTTTGCACTGAGAAATCACATCTGCGGATCAGATTTACTTGTTTTGGTAGTATTGCTTTATTTGACATAAAAATCAAGATTATCAGCATTGCCTTGGGTTTTCTGCAAACCAAGCGCTCCCTGGTTCACATTATCACTTTTGGATTTTTATTGTCAAAACAAAAGAAAGACTCAGCTCTTAATGGCATATCCAGAGAGCAGTTTTGATCAGAGTTCAAATCATTGAGCTTCCAATGGCTACTGAGAAGATCTGCCAACTTTCCACTTTTTGTCAGAAAGAAAGAAGGGGTACTTGAATTTTGACCAAATCCCAATCCTGCGAATTTTTGGATAGCTTTTCTCTTTTTTTTTTAGCTTTTGGAAGTTTAATGATCTTTAATGATCTACTTTTCTTTCTTTTTTTGTGTCAAAATCAACATTTTAATTCTTTAGGCTTTTTAATATACAATTTGCATCTTTTTTGTATGTATGACCATTTGTCCTTATTGATGTCAGTTTAGCATACGGAAGAGAAAACCTTCAGTATGAAGTTTCAAAGTTTTATATATACTTCTGTAGTGCATTAGGTATTTTCTCTTAGCCTCTAGCTGGATGATTTTGCACTGAAGCTTTTTTGGAAGATCTGGCATAAATAAACTTTATGCTATAAATAAACACTAGTATAATGAAAGCACTTGTGAGGTTCAGGGATGCATTGATTAGGCCACAATCATGTCATGCAATCGTCGTTTCTTATCATTGTTGCATCTGCATAGAGTTTGATCTTTAACAGCTGACATGTTGACTGCACAGTGACAGCTTCACAAGCTTGAAGAATAATTGATGGTTGACCAAATCAGCATATTACCGTGATTTAGAAAGGATAATGTCAACGACTAAAGTCTTTATGCTGAAAATTCAGCTTTGCATCACAGGAATAATTTACACTTTATCATAGTCTATGTTAAAATATTTTTTACTTTGAAGTAATGTTTTACAGCATTACTAATTTATAGTAGCCTACATGTAAAATATTAAAATGCAACAAAAATATTTATTTGTATTTTAATTTAAATTTTTTCTTACATTTTTATCAGATTAAAGACATTCACAGTAAACTAATAACTATAACCAGATACAAAATAACAATAAGACAAGGTTTTGAAAGATGAATAAAAAATGATTAAATATTTCACCGGTTTCTGTCTACATAACCAGGTGTACATGGTTTCATTTTAATTTTATTTGGCAAATCTTGGCAATACCAAACAAAAAATATATATTATAAGCAAAGTGTCTTATCAGTTTAATTCGATGGAAACATTTGTTTCACAGTCTCATTTGATTTATTTATTTATTTAGATTTGGAGAGACCTTATAACACTGTGCAAGCCATTGATGCCCTTTTCTAAGTTTATTTATGTTGTCTGGAACCAAGGCTTCAGGCTGGTTATGGCTGTTCACTTTTATTTCTGGTTCATAAAAGCATTTTTCTCCACTGACAGCTATTCAATGCATAGTAATGCAGTTTAGCTTTCTCCATCGCTGTTCAGTCATGTTAAACTGGAAGTAATACCAGTACAAACCTGTACATTGATTTACACATTTATTTACTTGTAAAGTTCTTTCCTTTGTGGCCTCACTCAGTAAAACTTTTACTGCATGTAGTTCAGTCTGACTGTATGTATTTCTGTTACCTGTTAGAATGATAAATGGTCACATAACATCTGAGTCTGCAGTGAACTCCATCTGTATCTTTCCCTCTTCCCTAAAGCTTTAATTATCTGAGACAGTCTGCTCTTCTGGGAAATGACAGGGTTTCTCTATAGGTGTTTGCGAGTAAATGTCACATTTTGTCTAAAAAACAGAAGTCTCTTTATAAAAGATGATTGGTACGTGTTTGCACCTAAGATCGAAAACTGTAACAACTACAACAATAGATTTATTTTTATCTACACCAACCGCCAATAACATCATTTTATATTAAGCACACACTGCAGTTGTTCTGTCAGATGGATTTTGATTGGCTTTGAGTGTTTTATCGTTCATTAGTTGGAAGAAGAAAAAAAAAACACTCTGAAAATGGATGCAAACTTTTTACAATATTGCCCTATGCTGTTATCAATAGTTGTGGTGTACATTAGAGCAATTGAAGACAATTAGTCTATATTTAACATTCTTTGTTTAAACATGAGGTCTCAAAGATGTTTAGATTTATCTTACATACTCAGAATATCTTAGAAGCTACATATTTGTACCTGTTAAATTCAGTAAGTTTTTCCATGCCTTTCTTTAACATTTGATTCTGACTGGTCAATAACAAACATGTGCTGAAAAATAGTTCTGCAAAAATTATTATGCATATATAATGTGTCTTGATTTCACACCTTTATGTCCAATTTCAACCTTACAAGTTGTGGGTCTCTTTAAATGAGTTCATAATTATGCAGACAAAACAGCTGAAACCTTAAACAAAGCATCTCTTTTTGTTTTCTGCCGAAGTTTGTAACAACATGAAGGTCAGTAAATTTTCCATCCTTTTTTATCCTTTCAGTAAATGTTTTATTACATTTTATTTTTATTAACAAAACATAGTTTAGAAATTATGTTAAAAGAGTGTCTTATTGACTGGAGTGAAATTGTGAGACTGTCTCTGCCGTGTGTTCTGTGATCTCAGGAAGGCCAGACGGCAGCACCCCGTCACTTCCTCATATAAACACAATCCACAACTCAATACCCTTTCCCCTGCACACTCTGACAAATAAACACAGATAAGTCATGTGTATGAGGAGATAAAATGGCTAATGAATTTTAGCACAGTGCAGTGGGGCAGACAAAAACGGAAAGGGATGGTAGACAGAGTAGAGATTAAATATCCATGCAGGCTCATTTTATTTTTTTTCCCAATTCCTTGTTGGTAATTCTCAAATTATTGTCTCTCTTAGTGAGTTAAAATTTGGCAGATGATTCATGGAACAGAAACGCTGCACTACTGTAAATCAAATACCAAAGAGCAAGCTTCTTCAGTGCTTAAGAAAAGGAAGAAAAAGAAACCCGCATTAACAGTCATTCAGTTTGTCTGAGGAATTTTCCAGAGTTATAATTCAGTTCAATAACCAAAACAGTGTTGAGACTAGTCAGACACATTCAAGAGAGTAGCATTTTACTGAAAAAAATAACAGTTTTTTTAGCAGCTGCCTCTAACATTGTACTGTTTGGATTCACACAGGCCGTTTGGAGCTGAAAGTATGCTACCCGTTCAGTCATTGTAAACAGTGCTAGCTTTAATGCAGACTGAGTGGAAGAGACAGTGAGGCCATATAGGGAGAGTCCCAAAACAATACTAAGTGTTTTTACACTCCAAAACTGACCACTAGTTGAGCTAGTATGTTGCTAGTAAACTTCCAAACAGATTGAGAGTGTTTAAAGGAAAAGGAAAGAGATAGAGGGAGAGAGAGTGGGTGAGTGGGACATGTGTGTTTGGAGGTCAGGGCAAAAGGGAGAGACAAATGTGTGTGGGGGGTAGCGTCATACAAACATTTAAGCGTCATTAAATGTTTGTATGAGCTTGAGAACTAGTGGGGGATGTGGGGCACTGAGGTGATGTCAAGGGTACATATATATATATATATATATATATATAAAGATGGGCTGTGGCTTGTGTGTGTGTGAATAATCCCAGACGTCTGGCAGTGTTTACATAAGGATTGGGGAGCTAGTCTGGGACACAGAAGAGCAGAGCGCTGCCATTTCAGCTCAAGTTCCTGATCTCCTTAAAGCACCTCAAACACTCTCAGTGTTATTTTAAAATAGTTTTATTAAGATTTTGAATTAGTTTTACTCAGTTAAATGTTTAGTCTTCGAAATGTAATGTTTGTATATTTTTTCCATTTTATTCTAGTTTTATTTTTAGTATATTTATGTTAATTTAACAATAGTACATGCAGACATGAAACCAATTGCTTTTAGTTTGTTACCAATGTTTTAGTCATCTGTCATCAAAAGTTACCAATATACATCTGCATCTTAAATGTATATCTTAACCAAATGTGTCTTAAACAAAAGAAGGACCGCATCTGATACTGACTTTTGAGAAGGTCTTTCTTACTAGTGCAGTTTGCTTCTGTACAAGTGTCAGTCACAGTCTGAAGCTGGTCCGTTTTGTTTCAATCCACAGGCACCACTGTCTAACATTTCTCATGTTATTTAATATTGTAGACTTGTTCCTGACTCACTCAGTAAGTTGTTGGCAATAAATTATTCTTTAAAAAAATGACGTAATAATGGTTGTGTTTGCTCAAATATTTAATCATAATAATTACTCCACATAGCCCCAGGAGGTTAATAAAGGCCTTCTGAAGAGTATCAGTGCATTTATGTGAGAAAATATCCATGTTTAAAACTTTATAAACTGCAATACCCACGAAGTCTGCTGACATTTTTTAATATATCTCAGACTGTGTTCGTCGTTCGAAAGAAGAAAGTCATATTGTCCATGGATTGGGCGTGAGAAAATCAGGAGTCTCAAGTATCACCTTAGTCACAAATTAGATCTTAACGCTTAGGGGCAGTTTCCCGAACAGGGTTTAAGACTAGTCCTGGATTAAAATAAACATTAAGCACTGTCTAAACTGGAGAATGCTTCACTGAGATATCTTAAAATACATTATTGCCATTGTTTGGTCTTAAAATGCTCACAGATAATGCATTTTTGTAAAAAATGTTTTTTCTGTCGCCTCTGGCTTGCTTAGTTGGGGACACCTGATTTCTAGTGATTATTGTAGTCTTGACTACAGAGACTGTCTCTGTATTTGATAAATAAAGTTTAATACTCGTCATTATACATTACCATTACTCTGTTCTACTTGATAATGTTCAGTGCTTTGCTACAATCTGTATTGTTAAAAGCACTATATAAATAAAAGTGACTTGACTTGACTCCTATCCGGGAAAACCAGCCCTTAGTGTATATTGTTCATGAAACTAATATGCATGGTATAGCTTAAGTATTCTTGCAGAATTTGATAAGAAATTTCACCTCAGACTTCGGTATCTGCGGTCTAAGCTTCTTTTTTCGTCCTGCAGGTAAAGCAAGCTCAAAAAACCTTATCATTCACTAAGGGGGACCAAGCTGAGGGAAGAATTACATTGATGTTGGATGAAAAATGTAGTAATGTATACATTTTCTATGTTTGTGCTGGTAGAGTATTAGCTTGCTAGCTGCTATGCTAATGCAGGAGACATCTGCTGTGTTTGTTGTGTCACTGGAGTTGTTTCCCATAAAGAGCTCCTCACATGAGTCACTTATTCCATGTCTATGTGGATTCAGTCAGCATGTAAGGTTTTCAGCTGGATGCAGGATGTGATGTATTTGTCTTCCTTGTCTTCTCTGATTCCCACATTCATAGCGTTTGTAGGAACTAAATGAATTGAAAACCAAATAAAACAGTGGCTTTGGATCAACAGTGAAATTAGAAAACATAGTTGAAGAAAGAATAATTGCACATATTTTATATCACCCATTAAATAGACCAGCCCAGGAAACATCTATAAAATTGGAGTAATGGGCTTCAGCTGTGCTTCATGGGGGCATCACAATTATGCTTTACACTTCTCTCATCAAGGATTTTAAGAGTTGTTTAACCATCCAATTGCTTTGAACTACTAGAAGAAACTACTGGGAATAAAGATGATATAGACAACGACTGTTAAAGTATCATTTATTGATTTGAAGAGTAAATAAACTGCAAAGTCTCTAAATGAATTAGTCAGACTTTAATGACTCAAGACCACAGAATGATACTGTATGTTAAATCAAACACAGTCAGTAGAAGAAACAATTATGAGCTGTTTAGAAATTTAACAGTCTCTGAAAGGATCTGAGTTACTCAAAAAAAAGCAGTGACACGTCATGTCGTGCTTTGATTTCTTGCATAGGTGGAATCATTTCTTCCCTGGATTCTTCTGCAGCACTGTTGCTGGAGGAGAGCTGCCTGACAGCAGAGGTTTCTCTCTCAGACTGGTCAGAGAGGCAGTAGAGCTGATCTCAATGGAAAAGAATTCAAAGCCTCTTCCCCCTCCCGTTCTCTGCCGTTTAATTCAAGCAATATGTGTCTAAAGTGACACTGAATTTTTCCTTCTTCCCTCTCTTTTTCTCTTCTTAAGGAGAATAGGAGCTTAAAAGTCATTTTACTGTGTTTTGCATTGTATCACAGTTATGGTTTTGTCTTCATCTCTCTCTCTCTCTCTTTGTGTGTGTCTTGTCTGTATTTTTATCTTCAGCAGTGTGGATTTTCCTCAAGATTTGGTACGTCACACTGCCACGTTATCGGAAAGCCATATTTCCTCACTTTGTCTCTTGGTTTCTGGATTGCTTCTACTGGCCAGAATCTGAATACAGTCATGACTGAATAAATCTGTACCATTTGGAGCAGTCCTGGCCTGTGGAGTTTCGATTTTCGTATTAATAGATCAATGGTTTTGTCATATATATATATATATATATATATATTAGTGCTGTCAAAAGATTAATCCCGATTAATCACATCCAAAATAAAAGTTTTTGTTTACATGATGATATTGTGTATATTTATTATGTATAAATATAAATATGTATAAATATATAATATGTATAAAACAAATGCATGTATGTATTTAAGGAAATATTACGTTTATATATAGAATATATTTAGATAATATAAAATAATAATATAAATATATAAATGCATGTAAATATTTTCAAAATACATACTGAATGTGTGTGCATTTATATATATATACACATAATACACACAGTACACATACATAAATACATTATGTAAACAAACGCTTTTATTTTGGATGCGATCATGATTAAGTGATTGACAGCACATATGTTCTGTGTATAATTCAGTTACAGGTGACATGAGAGGAAGTACAAAAATTGGGTTAGGTTTCTCATAATTGAGCACAATATTTTCATAATTTTAAGATTTTATTAATATATTTCTGTATATTGAATATGAGTTTGTGATTAGGCATAATATAGAGAAATATAGCATATTTCTATATTCAGAAAAAATCTAGATAATTTGGAATATTTATTTATATTAAATATTTTATATTATATATATATTATAAAATATATTTAGAACACTACCTAAATAGTTATTGAGGTTTGTCTAGATTTGCCCCCCTTTTTTTTCTTTTTGACTGGGCTCTCTGCAGTTCACTCTGGAATTTTTCTATAGCTTTGAAGTATGTGTGCAGCCTTAAAACTCGAGGTATCCAACTTTTGGAATAGTCTTCACTTTGGGCGTCTGTATACGCTTTAAACGACGCCTACGGCAGCAGCTCACTGGGCTTTAGAACTGAGCGCATATGTTAGTGTGCCTTTGTTTCCTCCGTTGCATTTTGTCTAGATAGATAACAGAAATGAGAGTGAGTGGCCGAGAGAACGGCTATTCTAAAGAAACAAGGCGTTCCTTACTTTTTTGTAGTGTGGTCTGAAGGTCTCCCCATTTTAGACGTAATGTAAAAACTAAACACTTTTTTTTGGAGCTGGTCCTTCTCTCTCATGCATTTCATCTCACAGGCTTCTGCTCTCAGTCTGCAATGGGCTGAGACTGTTTATTCATGATTGCAGGTCAGAAGCAGAAACTAAAGTTGAACTACAGAGTAGTCATTTCATCCTCAACACAAAGCACAGCATTTCTGTCACACGATACAGTAACATAGACAAAGGGCTAGAATTATGTACACATGTAGTTTAATTGATAAATAGCTATCCATGTACAAATGTGTTTGTATATTATATTATGTTATATTATCACCATATATATAAATGCATCATTCATTCAATTATTTATCACTATAGAGTAATTACCTGAATGCAACTTGGATAAAAATGGGATATATCTAACAAATTGGAAAAATAAACACTTATATGCATAGTTTCACAAAATATTTAATGATTTAATGCAGTTCTCTTTAGTTATTCTGAAAGTGGCAAATAATTAGTTGGATTCATCCCATTTGAGTTTTGTTGCATATAGCTAATTATATATGCTATATTCAAATGCATATATTCTATATTTAAATCAACCTAAATTGAATGTATTTCGCTTGACTTTCACTTAGTATATAATTTGCTTGCCGGCTTCAGCTAAAACAAATTTTAAGGGCGTAGACCAAAGAGCCTTTGATCATGGTCTATAAAGAGTCAAAACAAGTCGTATGCTGTTGCAGCCAAGAGTGACCGCTTTGTGCCATGTTGCCCATGCTAGGGCTGGTATGCTAGTGCTTGGCTCTTAATTGTATGCATTCTGCCATGTGCAGGGTCATCACACATGGAGAGGAGGAGCTTTAGTCTAATGGAGAAAACTTCTGCATCACAGTCTGAAATTTACAGCCCTGTGGGGTAGAAAGTTCCTCTGGGAAGAACTGCAGGTCTGTGATCAGGTTTCAACAAAACAGCATAACAAACTAATCCTAGGCTTAGAGAATATATCCAGGTAATACTGACTGAATATATTTTCTTCCAAAGTAAAATTAACTGGTATATTATGGAAAGGAAGGTGTCCATGCACATTTTTAAGAGCAAAAAAAGCCACCCAGGCCTCTGTAGCAGCTGCCACTATTGACCTTCAAGGGTCTGAACTTTGACCTCAGTTTTTAGCAAATCCCACCCACTTCTGCTTTATTTCCCCTCTAGCAGACTTCTGGTGGCCCTCTTCCCATCATGCCTGAATCTCACATGTGGCTGCAAAGAGCGATGAGATTTATTCTATTCTTTAACGCTGGAGGATCGCCTTGGCAGCGTCACTCTAAGCACTAACAGATGTGTGTTGAAAATAGAGGGAGGAAAAAATGAATTCAAGTAGACACTTGATTTACTTTAGATGTATATATATTAAGGCTTCAGGGTTTTTTAAGCATCTTTAAAGATCCTCTATAAAGCACATACTAAGATTTAGACATCTCTGAGTTTTAGGTCTCGTCACGGAGGAGGAAAAGGTACTGTAAACGCTAAATTTTGTGGTTGAAACCTGCTATTGTCCGCCGCCTGTGAGCCTGGACTTCAGCCAAGCGAGACGTGGCTACAGAGGGAGAGAAGCCCAGAATGCTGCTTCCTGCAAGGCTTTTGCCACAGAGGGCTGGGCGGGGCAGTGGGATGAGTTGTGGGTGGAGTCTATGGCTCTTTATGGGTGGGACATATTCATAAATGCACTGACAGATGCTAAATATTGGAGTGAGTAATGTGACACATTTAAAACAATAACCTTCGTTTCCCTTGTTTTTCTTTTTCCTCCCCTGTTCTTTTTCCTTCATCTCTGGTGGGTGATTTGCATAAAAGTTTTTGGGGTATTTACAGACCAAGTGAAAGTGAGATAGAGAGGTCTTTGGGTTAAAGGGTTGTACAGTGTTTAAAAACCATCACAGCAAAGAATAGAATAGAATAGAGTGTGAGGATGGAGAGGCCCAAGCCTTTGTGTTGAAGGGTTCTACAATGTTTAAAATCTGGCACAGCCAAGGAAAGAATAGAACAGAACAGAACAGAACAGAATAGAATAGAATAGAAGTCTAATTTATGCATATAGTTCATTTAAAAAGCAAAGCAAACCAATTTTTACTGACCTGTAAATTACAATACAATCAAATGAATGGCATACATAATAAAAATATATGTACTCAAATTTGTCAAATAATGTAGTTGCATTTTGAGTCTACACACATGGAAAGAACTTATATGAGGATATATGCGCATATATGAAACCTATATGATGTATATATGCACATATATGATAATATATATGATATGATACGTATATATGCATATACAGGCCATATAGATCTCCTGTATTGCTTCTTTTAATTTTAACATTTGTTTTGTGGGGGCAGTCGTGGCCTAATGTATAGGGAGTTGGGCTTGTAACCCAAAGGTTGGGGGTTCAAGTCCCAGGTCTGGCAGGGATTGTAGGTGGTGGGAATGAATAACCATCTCTCTCTCCACCTTCAATACCATGACTGAGGTGAGACCCTTGAGCACTTCTCACTGCTGTGTGTGCGCACTTGGATGGGTTAAAAATATTTTTTATATATTTTAATAATTTCACTAATATATGCACGCAGATATGTACGCATATATGTACATATAATATAGGAAAATCTATATCAAAACCTATAATAAAACATATATGTTTATATAGGTCATTTCCGTGTGGGTAATTTAAACAGTACATAATACAATTCAATATAAACTGAAGCTTCAGCTCATGTAAAAATTAACATAGAAGGTTTCAGACTTTATCCCTGTCAAATTCAAAGATTAAAAAACTTAGTTTTAGTTTTTAAATTAAAGCTACAACTGGAATCATATCCAATGTAAACAAACAAACAAATAAATAATTATTAAGAGTAGCTTGGTACCATTAGTTTATTGTTTTTTGTGTGTGATGTTTGTGTTGTGACTTTATAAAAATAAAACTATAATTCTTGTGATTACTGTAATGCCAACATTGAGACATATAAATAGAGTAGAGTGGAATAAGATGGCCTGGCATTTAGTGGATGTGCTCCACATTGCATATATGGGTTACATGAGTTTGAATCTGGCTCGCATTCTGTTGCATTCCTTGATCACATTTGCCTTTTTCTCCTGTCTCACTGTCCAAAAAAATGTTAAAAAGGCTGAAGCTAAGCATTGAGAAATCTCCTGCACCTTTCCCTTTCTTTGGCTTTTGCATGACTCGCTGCAAGTCAGTCTATTCAGTCCAGGATTGTTGGAGTTTTTTCAAAAATTCAGTTTCTCCGTTTTCTCTCTTCTTTAATTTTCCTTTTTCCCCTCTCACAATGCACATATTCGCCCACTTTATCTTTTCTCCAGCTAGCAGCAATTAACATTTCTGTCTGTATGAAAGGGAGTGGAACAAACAAACAATCTCTCTCTCTTATTCTTCTTCTATCACATACAGACCTGGGCTTGACTTAAGCTGACTCAACAGTCTCCCGGCAGCTGATGTAATGGCCACTGCAGAATAGAGAATGCTGTTAATGCTGAAGGGGGTGATGGACTGAATGAGACACACAGGACAAAGTGGACTTGGCAGAGAAAGTAAACCTAACTTCATACGTGATATCTTGTGGTTGCCTATTGCACTGCAGGCAGCGAAACTACACTAAAGATTAGGTTATATCTTTTAAAGACAATAATCCATATAATCTTGTCTTTACATGGACAGATTTGGATAATTTCACAGATATATAAAACTTTAGATGGTGATCCTCCACTCTTCCACTAACCTGAGCTTTCATATTTCCACATGATTTACCGTGATTTACCATCCTGATTGTTTTTCTCGGATCATGTTTTCTTTCCTTCTGAACATGGCTGCCAGAGTCCCAGTTGTCCTCAGGTCAAAGGTCGACAAAGATCAAAGAGCTGTTTAGGGGGCAGCGAGTTAAAAAATAGAGCCTGAAAACGTGTCAAACAGGTCATCCAGAGAAAACATCACCTCACAGAATTTATCAGTAGTGAACCTTTGGAAATATGAATCTATTCTTCAATAATTACTGGAACTTTGTCAATGAATGTGTTTTTACTCGTATATAAAGTTAACCTAACAAGTTAACAATGCAATGCATCGGTTGAAAATGTGTGCATCGGATACAAATTGGCACTTGTATCACGATGCATCGTTTCTATCGTATCTGCATCGGTAAAACCCGGTTTATTTCTTTATCATTATTAGTAGACATACTGTACTATACTTTCATTATTTAAAAAGTGGAATTTGTAAAATATGTCGTGCCACTATAAAATATAAACACACTTGAAGCGCTGACATGGTGAGCAAACGATCAAAACTTTTTTTCAGTCGCCACTGCTTAACAGTTTTGCTCTTTCCAAGCCAATAACCAACGCAATCGCCTTTTTATCTGTAAAGACATTCAGCCTTACAGCGTTACATAGAACGAGGGCTTCCAATACCTGCATAACTGCATAATTGTTTCATTGCATCATACTGCATTGAATCGCGTTAAATCGAATTGAAAACAGATTGCACTGCATCGTAACAGGGGTGTATCATATCACATCGCTAGCTGCTTCATGTATCGTTAATGTATTGTATCGTTGGCTATGCATGTGTATCGCATCAGACTTAGTTATGGAGATGCACATCCCTATTTCCTGTTGTTAACTAAACTCTATACTCTTGAATTTTTAAGAGAGCTCTAACAGCTTTTCTTTGGGTGACACACAGATCTAAACAGATCCTCCAATGAAAATCGAACAGTCAAACAAGCAGTTAAAACCATAGGAAATAGCAGCTCTTCAGGGTTTATGTGGAATCGTTATTGGGCCTTTTCATCTAAGGACATTTCACACATTGCATTCAACAAACTCATAAACGCAGACGGCGACACTCACATTTTCACTCATGACTACTTCAGATCACTTTCAGACTTCCTTTATCTGTTTCTAACCCATCTATCAAGAAAGATTGGGTCACCTGAAATCAGGGTTGTGTGCTTATCAGATTTTCATTAAAATTTGATTTTAAATCTCACCTCAATTTCTGAATTTAAAACGACTTAACAACAAGATGCAGAACTGCCTATAATTAATAAGTAGGCATATAAATGGATGCGATTAAAACAAATTCATATTACTGTTGTCATTTTATTTATTTATTTATTTTAACCAACATTGCTGTACAACTACATTATGCCTCAGATATTATGTCCATTCTTACTCTTACTCTTAAAGGACCAATGCAAAAAAAAAAAACATATTTTAAGTCCACGGAAGCTAAATAAACAATGATTTCTGTAATTACAATGGTGAATTTTTCTTGGATCCTCCTCACTTTTACATTCACTTTTTTGAACCCAGCCCTCTCCAATAGATCAGCAGGCACTGTGTGTACATTTTCGAGAAATGACTCACCCAGTCTCCCCTCCAGGGTAAGAGGAGGACGTCAGTGTCAGACAGCCTCTCAACTCAGATAAACTAGCCTATGGGAAGGAATTCCTTCTATCTAGAAGGCAACGTTTTTGCTGTCCTTAAAGGGATGGTGATGGTCTGCAATTATCCCACAACATTCAGCTCCACATCACCTTCTCTTCTGGGACAGATTTGAAAAATCAGTTCCATATGGTTGTTTATTAGTAATATTTTACGGAATGCACCTGGAAGTTGTTTAATTTCTTATTTATGGCCGTTATTCTCACAACATAGTTTTGACTTTTCTCGTTTGCTCATTTCAGAAGTCAAGAGCCTGAGAAAGAGAGAGAGAGAGAGAGAGAGAGAGAGAGAGAAAGGGGGAGGTAATCTTCTCTGCAGACGTAGAGTTCAGCTCACTCCCTGACTAATGTTCCCGGCTGGAATACTCCAGAAAGGGGGAAGGGAGCAACTAATAGCTTTTCAGCAAGACATTTTTCCAGCAGCACGCAGGTCTGGGCAAAGTGCTCCCAGTAGAAAGAGTTCGAAAAATCAAGAGTCCGGATTCTGAAAATGACTGATCAATGGCATGTTGAAGAACAAGCCTCATTTCTTTCCCTTTCTCATCTAAATTAGAGAGGCTGCTGATTGCCATGTCACTTAAAATGATGGCTGTATACCTATTGTATCTGTTGTGTAGAGATCCAATACCATATTTTTCCAACAGTCATGATAATAAACATAAGCTTGCAAGGTCTTACAATCCATTCATAAATTCCCACAAGCCAACCTATGAATGAATTTTTGCTTTGCTGTATGAATATTTTGAGGCTTAGAAAACCAGTTTAAGACTTTGCTGGTCCTTGTTGGTTTAAGGTGGTCTACACCTGGTCATCTAGCCTGACCAGTTAAAACCTCTCAAAAGACCAGACAACCATCTTGGGCTGGTTTAAGAGTATTTAAAATACATTGCACAAGACATTTCAACCACTTTTATACAATTGTGATGCTTTTTTGTAATTTTTGCTGCCCTTGTCCTCATTGACTTTTGATTATAACAACGCATTTGGTCAGGATATTTCTCAGAGTAATAGAAATAAAATCAAAGGGATTTGGAACAACATGAGGGTGAGTAGATGGTGACAGATTTTTATTTGTTCACTGTGGCTTTGCTCTGCACACTTTAAATGTGCTCTTCAAGCTGAGATCCAGGTGAACGCAGCATGTGAGCCAAAAACAGCAGCCATTTTTGTACTGCACATAGTTAATGAAAGGTTTTGTGTGTTTATAATAGAGCATCAGTTTGGTAGAATGAATAAAACGAATCCCAACACCTGAGGCTACAAAGTCATGAAAATTCACTTGATTTCCCCCAAACTGACCCACTTAAACGCAAATGCTTGTGCTCCATCGCCAAACTACTGAGAAAACAGTATAAATATTTGCTTCATCATTGCACAAATAACTGAATTCACATTGTTTCAGATAAAGGTTTAGTCTTCAAAGACTTTTCTGCTGGGTTACGTTAAGTTTCAGTAAAAGTTTGTATATTGCATTTCGCAATTCTAGTTACCCTGGAAACTTGACTTCCTGAAACACGTGCAATCAATTAGAAGAAACAACACCTTCTTGTATTATTCTTCTTTATCTGCTCTCTGTTCACTTTGTTGAAATATTCCATGACCTTCTGGCTTCCTCTGTCCTGCTCTACAGCAGAGAGGAAATGGTTGTGTCCAGTGCCAGGGTACTCAGGTTTTCTGTAGAAAAATATCAAATGTGTATAATTTTCACTCAAGAATATTCAGAGTTCTCTCATAAACATCTAATTGCTTTTGAGAGGGTAAAGTAATAGACTTTTAAAGTAAAGACTTTTATATTGTCACAAAAATAAACAGTTATATTGAACATTCTATTCATCAAAATGATCATTTTAAAATATAGTAATATTTAAGAATATTCTTTTTTTATCTTACCTGACCAAACTTCTTAACTTTTAAAATAATCCCATTCTTCTTGAGTGATAAATCGTCCAAAATAGGTAAATCTGCGTCTTCGGTTGTTTTTTTCTCATATTTTCTGCACTTGTTGTGAAGAAACATAGATTTAAATATGATAAAATGCTTTAATTGGAAAGAGATTTAAACTATTATTTGTAACTATAAGCATTTAAATGTAAATGTTTCTAATAACTGACATCTAAGGATCATGGAAATTTGTGAGTGATAGGCTTTTGAATTCTTTTGACATTTTCAGAGTGTCACATGCAGGCCTAGTAACAACCACATGACAATCATGTAATACTGCATAATTATTGTAATGTCACAATTATGGAAATGTAGATTTGTTCCTCATGAATTGCTTGGTACACAAAGGTAATCTAATCTTAATCACTGATTAATACAGAAGCAGCGCAGAGGCTTTAATGTGGTTTAAAGGGTGAAAAGATTTTTCCTATTCCCCTCTCTCTCTCTCTCTCTCTCTTCTACATTCCTGAAATCCTTGTCTCTTCTCCCCATTACCATTTACTGAAGGTGATTTTGGGTTTTGCTGCTTCGTGTCCTCCTTCTTTACTGTCATTTCTGGCAATACAAACGCAGAGTGCAGCCATACTTTCCATAACCTCTATCATTCTATCTGTCTCTTTCCTTTTCTATCTCTCTTTCTCACCTGTTAGCCTTGAGGTCCTCAAATAAAATAGCTGATTGTTAATTTGTTATTGATATAATTGATATAATATGTGTGGGTTTTTTTCTACTTTATACTTAGTAATGCTTATACTTAGCCACATTTAATGTGGCACCTTCTTTGGCATTTTGAGTCACATTAGCATCCCAGTGAATGAATGGGCTGCGACTGTAGCAATCCCAATAGCAAGGCACTTCCAGGGACAGTCTTTAGAATAGACTTTGTTAAAGCCATTTTAGTGAGCGTAAGCAAGTGGCTTTGCAAAAAGGCATTGCAAGAGGATATTAAATCTTTGAAAGGACATCAAATGCTGAGAACAAAATGTTAAACATTAAGGAACAGTTAAAGAAATATGCAGTTCCCTCAAATATTAAAATGAGCTTAAATAGTACCCTCATTCCATCTAATATATAGATGAGCTTGTTTCTTCATTAGAACAGATTTTGAGACATTACATCAGTTGCACTGCAGTGAATGGGTGCCATCAGAATTATTCTAAACAGCTGACAGAAACATCACAATAATCCACAAGTAACCCACATGACCCCAGTCGATCAGTTGACATGTTGTGAGGTGAAAAGCTGTGTTTGTAAGAACAAATTCATCATCATCCAGGCATTTTTGACAGTCATTCTTCTGGCAAGTAAATAATCAATAACAACGTTTTCTGCAGTGGAAAAGTCCATATCGCCATAATTGTCTTTTCACATCTAAATCAACCAATGTGTTTGTTTAAAAAGGTTTTGGACTGTTTGTTTGTTTGATTTTTCTAGAAACAGTGCCTGATCTGTGCATATTTCTCTCCTTATTCAGATGAGACGATGCTTTCACTGGAGAAAGCAATATTATAGAGGACTTACATTTCTTTGAAGTTAAAATCATTTTAAAGATAGATTTGCTTCTAACAAACACACAGCTTTTCACTTCACAGTATGTTAATTGATGGACTGGATTGGTGTGGATTATTGTGTTGTTTTTATCAGCTTTTACAAGTTTGGACTCTCATTATGACGGCACCCATTCACTGCAGAGGATCCAATTTCTCCAAATCAGTTCGAACTCTTCTACATCTTGGATTTTTGTTGTGTAGTTGTTTTTTTGGGTTGAACTATTCCTTTAAGCTAACTTACTAATTCTTAAAGGACATTTACTCCTTGCAGATGATGTACTGGTAATAGTTTAGGTTTGGCCACTGATCCTTAACTGGTGGGATTCATTTTGCAGTATTATAATATTTTATACCTTTCCTTACAGGACAGAGAGAGACAGAAAGAAAAAAAGAGGAGAGAGAAGAGAAAAAAAAATCAAAAGCCAAAGACAAGAAGCCTCGCCTAACCTTAAAACACATAATCAGTTCAAGGCAAAGGAGATTAAATTATACCAAAGTAAAACAGAATCCTGCTTCCACTCTTTCAAGCTGTTTTGGTAAATTACATGTCTCTTTCTCTCATCTCTCTCTCTCTCTGTAGGTCTTTTCTTAACCCTCCTAACCTCGTTCTCATCTGGTGTGAACTGTGAGCAGCCATGGTTGAGCAATAATGTATGTTAATCAAAAGCTCATGCCACATTTATTTTGATATTCTCTTATCTTTTTTTTTAGACAAAAGGACCACACAAACTGTACTGACTGAAATGGTTTGAATATCTCTGGTAATGTCTGAATTGCAGCTTCTCTTCTCAGTGAACGGTGAGCTGCTCAGAAGACGCCCCCCGCCTTGTTTCTTTCAGCTTTGCTTGCTTGGGCGCCTCTCACTTACACACACACACACACATACACACACGGCCTCCAGCATGCCCAATCATTAGAGCTGTCTGTGTTTGTGTTGAGAGCTGGCATAACAAGCATCCGGAGCATTTGTCAGTGAGGGCAGGTAAGACTAAACTAAGTGATATCAGGTGGACTGCATTGAGAACGACTTAGTCTGAGTCTTGGCTAAATGGAAACAGCAGGAATCGTACCTGGAGGCAAAGCTCACCTTAGCAGCTTCTTGAAATCCTACTTTCATTCATTCCCAATCCCTATAAGACCTCTGTCAGCAGATGCCCACCGAGACGTGGCCTTGTCTCCTCCTCAAACCACAGCACTGTTCTTCTCGAACCAACACAAATAGTCATGGAGGACAGGTCAAATTTATCCCAAACACTGGACTGCAGCGGGTGGAAAGGTGCCCAATTTCCTCAACTACTGTATATCCTTCCCTGAGCTATAAAACAGTGCAAATAATTAAAAGGTCAATAAAAACTGAAAAGTACATGTAGAAACAAAAATATGTGGTGCAAGCATTGAAAAGTAGTGGGTCATTTCTATGTATTATTTTCATGTCCCCATAATACATTGTCAGTTTTTAATGTAACTTTCAGCAGTTATTGAAATGTCATGAATTCATACAGTTTAAGTGTCTAAACGTGATATCAAAAGTCTATGTAACATGATATAACTTATTAGAATTAGTTGCCCCATCTTTTAGTAATAATTTCCTCATTTATCCTAAATATATCATTGCAATTCAATTCCAATTCTGTAACCATAAAATGTCAGATCAGCTGACGTTTGCAAATATTAACCTCCAACCACCTGTTCCCCAGAGCCCTGCACTCTCCAGTCTGTATGTTCAGTGGGCACCTGTAATTGTGTGGGCGGATTTTTACCTCTGCTTTAATGACAGACATTTACAGTCGTCTCCAGACCTGGGCTGGCACTCAGGAGCGAGATCCCCCTTTCACCACCACCCTAGCTCCTTCTCCCTGTCATTAGTCTGGAACGTGAGGAGATTATCAAAGCTGAAGTGATGCCAAGGCAGCACCCGGCGGCCAGACAGAGGTGAAGGAGGAGGAGGAGGGCACTGAATCCTCATCATTTCCTTTCTGCAGGTGTGTACTCACCTCACACTCCTTACAGAAATAAATGAATAAAGTGCCAGTGCCAGGGTAAAGAGGATAATATTATGGTGCTTTGATATATGTTGTGGTGAAGAATAATTACCATATTCATGTACAGCACCTCAGTATTTACTTCACACAACATTCAAATTAGTGCTTGATCAATATGTTTTATTTTACTTGCTTCCCCCCCAGTATGGATAGATGGGGAAATGGATGGATGGATGGATGAATGGTTAGAGGAAGGGTGGATGGAGGAAGGGATGGATGGAGGTAGGACTGACTGGATGGATGAGGGAGGGGTAAAGGGAGGGAGGGAAGGATGTATGGGGAAAGGACTAGGTGGAGGTAGGACTGACTGGATGGATGAATTGGTGTATGTAGGATGGGAGGGAGGGAGAAAGGGAATGATGTATGGGGAAAAAGATGGAAGGAGGGAGGGATGGATGGATGGATGGATGGAGGGAGGGATGGATAGAGGTATGACTGGATGGATGGATAGATAGATGGATGAGAGAGGATGAAGGGAGGGAAGGATGTATGGGGAAAGGGATGGATGGAGGTAGGACTGACTGGATGGATGGATGGATGGATGGATGAATGGAGGACTGGATGGATGGTGGGAGGGAGGAAAGGATGTATAGATGGTCGGATGGAGGAAGGGAAGGATGGATGAACGGATTGAAGGAGGGCAGGAGAAAGAATGGATGGTAGATGGTGGTAGAGAGGGATGGTTTGATGGAGGAAGGGATGGATAGATGGTGGGAGGAATGGATGGATAAGACAAGTTCAGCACTTTTGGACTGAGTAAATGCGAGCTGTTTTCAAGCTCCATATAATCTTTGTGGCCTCTTTGATCAGGATTTAGTGTTTTGCTAAGCTAAATTTGTGCATGCTAAGTTTTTGTTTAATGGAAGCTGTTAAATAGAGTGAGATGATGCTGTGAAAGCCCAAGTAAGTGTGTGACTGCTCACCTGCTGTTCTCCACAAGTGTCTCAGTAAGCACAGGCGCCAACTAACATATTCTTATTGCTCTTTAACTTCTAACAGGAGGTTGTGAAGTGAGCCTCACACCCAGAAGCTACTGTTTGGCACACACATGTAAAGTACACACACAAACAATCCAACACACACATCACAGGGCTAATAAACACACACTTGCTCAAACACACAGCGTGGACACGGTGCATATGAAGACATGTGTGTTGTGTTATCTGTTAATTAGCTCGTTTAAAACAAACTGCAAGGTTTGCTGTAATTTTTGCTTTGTAATTGTTTGCTGAAAAAGTTCTGTGACATTCTGAACTGAATTGAGATTGCCTTTTAAATGACAGTTTAATTACTGGAAAATAATTGAATATGAAATGAGGTAGCAAACTGTGTGCAGCATTGCGAAACAAATTTGAGTATGAGAAAGTAAATTTGAATGGTTGGCTGGATAGATAGACAGAGCTAGGTAGACTACTTACACGCTGTTGTCTGTTACTGATTTTAAAATTACAAAAATACAAACATTATAGTTAGTAATCCATTATTCATTTTAGGTAATGTTATCCAACTACGTTTTCATTACTTTTAGATGACTTTTCACCAAAATAATTGATTATATTGATTTAAATAGATCATTTTGTATCCATATTAATATAAATATACAAATAGAAAGAAATTGCATTCCATTTGTTATATTTATTCACTTCAATTAATAACATTACATTAAGTCTAGGTTTCCCAAACTGGGATCATAAAGGAACTGCTGGAGGTTTATGAGTTCAATGAAAAGCTAATAATTAATTAAATTGTAAAAACATTAAATTAAAATAAATCATTTTAAAACAGCATCAATCAAAGTTAAACGCATACTAAAATGTTTATATTTTATGTGCTTACTTGTGAACATGTAAATGTAATAATTATGCCTGCAGTACAGGTATTCACGTTAATTTTAATGTGTTTGAAAGACAAAGGTCTTCTAAATTGTGAATGTACACAAAATAGAAAGACTATAGGGATATATTTATATTAATTATAAATAATTAATGTAATCAATAAAATAATAACTGTTGTTTGATTTCAAGAATTTTTAAATGTTATTTAATCTAATTACAAGAACCTAATATTGGAAATCTCATTATGATGGGTGGATGGACAGATTTTGAGCAGAGCATGTAGACTCAAGCACATTGTATTTTGTTACACTCTTATTAGAGAGCAGAGAAATTGCAATGTCTTTGGTTTAATATATAGGCTTTAATTTTAGGTCTCAAAGGCCTGACTTCAGTTTGTATTTAGAGGAAGGAAAAGGTACATTTTTACACACTGTTGTAGGATGTACTGTATGAACTTATCTTGCTGCTTATGGCCGCTCAGACTGCAAGGCTTCTGCGTAACATGGCAGAAATATGGTACCTGCTTTAAACTTTTTTCTTTCCCTGTGCAGTGCCTTGGGCAAACACAGCCAACTGAAACATCTGTCTACAAGCTGCTACAAGTACAGAGAGAGGCATAGTAGAGCATCTTACCTCTGAAAAGTGTCCATCTTTCCAATGAAGAAATATGAAATGAACCCATCTGGCCATCTAATCGTTAAGATTTACAGATCTGTCAGTGACGTCAGCTGTGTGACAGATCTTACTGTCTTAGCTACTGTGTTTGATCATTATTCTCCCCTAATTGACAGACTTTGACAGAAGGATCAAGTGACACTGAAGACTTTAGTGATGGCTGCTGAAAATTGAGGTTTGCATCACATGAATAAATTACATTTTCAAATATATTACTATAAAACAGTTAGCTTATTTTTAAAGTTATAAACAAAATGGCATAGTATTATATTTTCAGTGTATTTATGCTCAAATAAATGCACCCTTAGTGAACATACAGAGACTGTAATAAAATCATTGTTAAATCATGGTTACTAAAAGATTGATATTGTTTATAAAAGTTTATATACTTATGTGAAGTTATATATATGATTGTGTGTTTGTTTTCACATGTATATACTTTCTTAAACTTTCCATATTTGACCATATGACGCATGTGTGTCACATGCTTCAAAGATAATTGGCTACTTCTTAAATATATAATATAATATATCTAAATAATGATTTGTATGCATGAAAAAATCCTGAGCTTAACCATATTTACATTTTTAATTATATTAAAAGTATTGCATCCAAAATAAAAGTGTGAATATTTATTATGTACCTATAAATACACACATATACATATATATATATATATATATATATATATATTCAAGTTTTTATAATATATATATATATATATATATATTCATTGTTTTTATAAAATTGTATATTATATCAATTATACAAATATATATATATATATATATATATATATACAGGGCTATTATATATGGTGTGTGTGGGGGGGGGGGGTATTTTTTAAAAAAAAAA
>JAUMHI010000035.1:16004187-16031498 GCA_032359435.1 Enteromius unitaeniatus | reverse complement strand
TAAAATTGTATATTATATCAATTATACAAATATATATATATATATATATATATACAGGTATATTATATATGGTGTGTGTGTGTGTGGGGGGGGGTATTTTCTAAATATATACTGTATGCATCTATTTATGCATTCATTATCATAATAAAACAAAAAATCAATACTATCAAACGAAAACAGCACTAAATACAAGATTTTAAAAATTATCCCATATTCTTTTAAAACTCTTGATGGAAATTAATGTTGTGCTGTTGCATAATTTTGTTAAAACAAATGCCACAGTCAAAGATAAAGGCAGTCCAATGAAATATTATAGTGTGGAGCTTTTACCAATAAGCCTGATAAAACATTGTCTGTTGAGATATAGTTATTTGAGAAGTAAAAGCAAGACCAGAAACCTATTAATCACTGCAATAATAATTATTTCTAAAATCAGTTTATTTAAATCCAGATGGGAACTCTCTTTTTTGGTCGGGCAGTGTATACTATAGTATAGTAATGATACTGTAGTAGTAATATAATATACTATATAATATATAAAATATAATATACTGAATCTAGGAAAGAGTGTGATTTTACGAGTCGATGCGTAGTATGTTTATATAACCACACAACTCTGAGTCACATGAACAGGAAATCACTGATATACTACAGTTCCATTGATAAATGACTTTATCCGGAAACAAAGCCATTAAATTTAACTTTCTCCTGCTGTACTGCCACAAATCTTCTGGACAATAGAAGCAGGGAAATGTGAAAGAAGAGCAGCTTTGCCTCAGGTGTGGAGTGTTTCATTAAAGCTGAGCTCTAATGCTTCATTACCTGGTGTGCTGGTTCCTGCCCTGCAGATGTGTGTGTAAACTATGTGATGTGAACACGTGCATGCGTGTGTGTGTGTGTGTGTGTGTGTGTGTTTGCATCCATGCACCCAGCAAACATGTCCTTTAACAGCTCTTCAAACGGGTGGCTTCCGTTCATAAAAGCAAGCTCTTCAAAGAGAGGCACCTTTTGGTTCAGGCATTCAGAGCGGACAGCTACAGAGTACTCATTAGGACCAGGTTATGAAGGGTGATGAAAAAGCAGCTGTTCTCAGAGGATTCATAAAGCTTCTGCAACACAGTGTTTTTACACACTGTAATAGACCATTTAGTGAAACAGTTCTGTACAAACACATGTGGAGCTTTACCATATGAATGGTGGGAAAACATTTTTTTTTTCCTCTTAGTCCTTCCATGTCTAAGTACAGTACAAGTAAACTACTAAGTGTTATCACAGAAGATTAAAACACAAAGGAACACAAAAAGACATAAAATATAAGGATGAGCTGGTTTGCTGTCTCTTCATAAACTGAAAGAGATGATTTAGTATGCATAAATACAGTGAAGATTTAGCATTATAGTATAGCAGTTAAAACACTGGTATAAACAGATTCATATGTCAAGAATGCCATTGACTTTATAAAACATGCCATCTTTGAAAGATTGAAATATTTATTTATTAATATTTATTTATAATTTCTTTATGCAAAATATGTGCCACTGAGCCACAAATCAGTATATTAGAATAATTTCTGAGGGGTCATGAGACACTAGAGTAATGATGGTGAAAATTCAGCTTTGACATGACACACAAAAAAAACACATTTTGAAAACATTATTAAAAATGAACATATTTCATACAATTACTGTTTTACTGTATTTTTAGCAAATGAATGCAGGCTTGGTGAGCAAAGGAGATGACTTTCAAAAGAATAACATTTAATTATTCCAACTTTTACATTACTTTTGACCACTGCAGGTTATACTATTCAAATATACAGTAGGTTATATTATACAAATATACAAGGAATTAGTTCACAAACTCTCTGCAATACAAACCTTGTCAGTAAGCCATTGCCTTCATAAAATATACTCCAAGTTTTTGCTGTGATGTACTAAAAACATAAATCTGTTGTAAATGTCTAATGCAAATAACCTTTACTCATACACATTTTTAGTGGAGACATACTTTCTTGCTAACCTAGATTTAGGCCCCTTGACTACATCAGAGTTTGTGTGTGTTTTTAGAATAAGCACTACTTCACAATCTTCCACTCCTTTGTTCATCAGTTAGCAGGCCGTCTGCAAACTCAATCAACTATTATTGTTTTGTGTCATTATATAGTGAGAGAGAAAGTAAGACAGGAAGAAAGAAAGAAAGAAAGAAAGAAAGAAAGCATGTCTATGCTCAGATCTAACCTCATTTCTCAATCCAGTGGGACTCCACCCATAATCACTAGCTGACCTCTGCTGAGACTCTGACCACAGAACTATAGATTACAAAGAGCAGGGTCAGACGAGGAGCTTCTGAAAATGCCAGTTTCTATTTCAATGCTGTGCCGTTCTGCCAATGCAGCTCTGTAAACTCAGTTGATGCTGAAGACAGCCACCACAAATACTGAAGAAATCTACATGAGAAGTAATATGACTGCTGTCATGTTTTTTCATTCGTTTGTTTATTTCTGAGTGTTATTAGTTAAGAACAGAAAATAGAGTTGTTATAGTATCCACACAATTATATCCGAGACAGTATTCAATTTTAGATGAATTAGACTGTAATACTTCACCATTCAAAAGCGAAAAGATTTTTTATGTTTGAATAGAAGTGTATTGTGCTCATCAAGGCTGCATTTATTTGATTAAAATTACAATAAAACAGCAATCTAAATATTATTGCAGTTGAAAATAACTTGTTTCTATTTTAATATATTTTCAGCGGACATTATTATCATTATACTGATTTGCTGCTAAATAAATACTTCTTATTAGAATCGATGTTGGAAAAAGTCGCTTAATATTTTGTGCAAACTAAAAAAAAAAAATTTTCTGGATACTTTGATACTAGCGCATTTTTACTGAATAAAACATATTTTTTAAATAAAATAAAACAAAAATGACACCAAACATATTGTAGTATACAATAAGGGTCAGTTCATTATTTGTATGCATTAGGTATTATGTATCATCATCATAATAAGTCAATCTGTTATGAACAATATGTTTAGAAGCATTATTTCATCATTTATCATAAGACTCCTAATGTACTGGCTAATTAAATTATCCTTATTGTAAAGTGTCACCAATTTCACATAAGGATTCCTCTTCCATTCCAAAAATTCTCATCTGTATTTCCATTTAAGTATAGTTCATTCCAGAGCCAGGGGAGTTTTTTTCCATGGTGTCTAGATTGAGCCTACTTTTCAATCAGTTCCTCCAAAAATGCAGTAGATATAGATGTCATTCCTGCAAAGACACAGTTGGTAATGTGTGCACTATACAGTATCTAAAGAATATAGTAACAGCCCCCTTCATAATTGCAGACATATTGTCTAATCCTAAAATACTGTACAAGAGTATTTGTGTATTTAGTACCTGACTACATGTAATCTGGATTACGAATCAGATTCCAAAAAATAACTACTGGCAATTAGTGTGTATTACGTTAAAAATGCTCATAATCAGGTTACTAGTTTTTGGATTACATGATTATAAAAGCTACAATCCATGTGATATATCAGAGATCAGTAATATTTCAGTAATTAACATTTGCTTGTTTGCAGTTCTCTGATGTCAGTTAATGGTCACATTGACATGCATTAAAACAAATTTAATAATTGTGTTAATATTACTTTAGAAATATATAAAATTAAAATTATATTAAAAATTAATAATTGTGTTTAAATTACTTTTACTTTGTATTATACAATTACTAGGGGTTTTTTATCTAAAAAGTAGTCAGATATTGATTACCTAAAATGAGTATGTGACTAACTGCAGTGTTTTAACATGCATGTTTTAATATGCTATATAAATGCTATATTAGACACAATTACATCTTAAAATACTTCTGCATCTAACAAATGTAGTTTGTTAGTTTATTTGTCAAGAAGTGTAGCATACTTTGTTGTAAAATGCAGTCAGTAAGATGCAGAGATCCAAGTACGCCTATGTTTGACCCCAGTGGTGTGTAACATAAAAGGGCACTATATTGAGAAGGATATCATAACGAATAAATTGACTTGCAGGCAAAAACGCTGCGGTTAAATGTATTTTTGGCAAGTCACCGCACCTAAAAAAATACTACATTGTTGTCCTCACGGTAGCTAACGCACATGTTCAAGAAAGCAAGCATGCATCCTTTAATTGGGTTTTTTGGAGCTACTTCTGTAATATGTGGTTTCCACATGCCATTAAATCAAACTCCGTTCGAACAAGAGGAACTTGTAGTAACCAAACAAAACTTCCAACAAAAAAAGCTTTGAAGAATCAGCCTAAGATAAAAAGCATCCAAACTACACAGACTTTGCAGAACCTTGACTCTGTTTTAATTTCAGATAAAAACAAACTTAAACTCCTGATGAGCGGGTCTGTATCCGACGTGATTTATCAGTGTTTTACAGTCAACCATTCCTTTAGCACATGCTTCCCGTATTTCCAGGTTTACTGATCCTTCATCGTATTGAGCGTGTGTGTGCGTGTGCACGACTGAGAACCATAAAGAGGATAAGCACTTTCCTAAAGAGGAACAGCTGTGGAAGCAGGAGCAGAGTGAGGCTGGTATTTTTGGAGAGCAGGCCTTCTGCACCATGAAAGTGTGGGGTGGGTCACAACACCTGTTTGCTCAGGACAGACACCCACCTATCAAAGCACAGCGTCTCTGACCGTGCAAGACTGAGCCGGTAGCCATAATGACAAGATGGTCGGCAAGCTCCTCAGTGCTGCAGCGCCAGCGTGTCCCTTGTCCATAAGTATGAATGTAGCCTATGAAATGGTAGTGTTTAGCTTGATTCTGCTTGATAATGAAAGAGCGATATGTGTTTGTAGATGTTCAAAAGCTTGAAACCAGTGCCTAGATATCATGACGCAACAGATTCAGGCTTGGTTAAAGGGACAGTTCACCCACGTTCTGTCATTTACTCACCCTCAAGTTGTTCTAAACCTGTAAGTGTCTTTCTCCTGTTGAACACAATGGAAGATATTTTGAAGGATATCGGTAAACCACACATCTGATGCCAGATATTGACTTCCTGTACTGTGTTCTTCTGTGGAACATAAAGACATTTTAAGGAAATGTAAATACAAGGAACGTCAGTGCGGTGTTACACGTTTATTTGTAGGGAACAAATGGGAAAAAAACACTTTCTGGAGTGAAACTTCAAATGCATGAAGAAAAATGACTTTTTAATGGTCTCGGTTAACTGAAGAGTAAGTCCTCATCACATACAAACCTCACTCTGATAGAAAACCAACTATAGATCTCGTTTAAGATCAATTTTTCGGCCGAATGAAAAGTTCTTCTTCTTCTTTTTCCCTCTATCCTGCTGCCTTTTCCAGGTCACATCTTTAGAAGCTGTCTGTGCTGTGTTGTGCTTGGCTCTTTCTCTGCTTGCAGCTCATGCTGGCTTTGGACAATGTGAGAGCTCCCAGAAGGCTTTGCTCTCCCAGGCTAAACACTAACACTTGGCTTCTTGCGGTTGCATCCATTTTCATAAATTTTCAAGTCTACTTTGGCCACTGCTAGGTATTTCTTTATTTAAAGTTATTTGGACAAATTACATGTGAAGACATTGTGCTGCATCAACTGGCAAAATATACTATATACAGTATTGAATTTGAGATGTACTTAGCATAACACTGACGCTGAATTATTTTGTGCTGCTGCTGAATGACACTATTACTATAATTTACATTATGAACGGCAATGAAAAGTTTGATTTTGAGAATCAAAGAATATTTCAAATGTGCACAATCTTCAGTCTTCTGAAATCATCTGTGACTGAAAATTGGCTATATGACTGCAAATTATACGTCTGTTTCTGCGACTTTGGATATTTATAAGCAGATGAATGTGTTTTTGCTGTTTTGTTCAGTCAAGCCTTTGGCAACATTCTTGTTTCATTTCTATGCCTTTCATTTGAAATATGTTTGGTTACTATTTTTGTGAAACTTGTTGGATGGGGGAACAAATTAGAAGCAAAAAATGTCATGCATTTTGTGGATTTGTAAAGAGGTTACAGTGTGTGTTGCCAATGATATATGGTGCATTTCACCACAGAAAATAAAAACCATAAAATAAAAATTAATTAAAAACCCTTTCTCTTTCATCTTTTTACTGTTTCCCACAGATATAATTTACATTGTGCACTTAGCAATCGTGGTGCTGATAACACAGTTTCATGTTGACCTTTAATTATTATAAATTGCTTTAAATAAAAATATTGGCCAAATGATTAATTAAAAAAGTAAGTAGAGTTTGGACATTTCTATGTTAGAAAACAGAAGAAGAAAATGCATTTATGCACTTTAATGCAGATATTTGTGTACTCAACGTTTAATTATTTTAAATGTTATGTAATGTTTTAAATGGTAAATGTTTATAAATATTAACAGAGCACACACATTCACAAAAATAAAAACGAAGTTCCTGTTGACATAGTCTACACTTAGAATCAAAGTTTCTCATGTTATTAGTTTAAACCTCCGTTCATTTCTATTATGCCTTAAGTGAAATTGCTTGGATCCTCCATAGTGTGTGAATGGAGCACAAGTGCTTTCATCGAGACTGACCCTACGTGCACCTGAAAGCGATGAGGTGGCGTTTTCTCTCTCTCTTTCTCTCAAGACTCTAGACTCCTTTCATCTGCATTATTCTGAACGCAATAAGGAGGCAGACGCAGCTCTTGGATGAGACGCTGCTATGAAGATGAAGAGAGAGGGGGAGAGCGTAAACTCTGATTGGCCAGCTCCAGAGGTGCGACGTGTCTGCGGAAGAGAGATGCAGCCGCTCACAAAGCCAAGTCAACTTTTATGGCTCGTGCGTGCCGCGTATTAAGGCTATGCACCTTTAAGAGCGTTTTCCGTTATTATAGTCTGAGGCCATACTTGTGTATTTGTTGTTTTTCACTCCGTTCTATTAATATTACAATGTGCCTCCTTTCACACTAACAAAAAAATCCCATTAATATGATGTTTAATTGCTGCCTTTAAGTTTTAAGTAAAATCAAAATGATGCCAAGGTGACAACCTGCATTAATAAGTGCAAGTGAATTGTTTTCACCAAGTAGAATTTAATAATTAAAATTATGAAATAAATTATGAAAATCTATGCAATCCAATAAGTCTATAAATGACAGAAATAATTGCAACAAGATTAAATATTGTTCTTGTTATGCTTTTATTAACAAGAATGTGTGCTCATCTTGAACAAAGCCCTATACGTTTTAAATATTCACCAAACACAACTACTTTTTATAGAACAAATACAAAATAGCTGGTTAATACTTTCAATAAGTGTGAATAATAAATATAGATAGATAGATGGATGGATAGATAGATAGATAGATAGATAGATAGATGTTCAGTACTTGGCTGCAGAAATCCACTAATGACACATGACTTCTAAATCTGTTATGAAATCTTTAAAAAACTGAATTCCGTCGAACTTTACACACTTTAAAAAAACAAAAAACAAATTAAGAATAACCCAATTTAGCTCAAAACGCATTGCGTCGTCCTCATTTCCAGATCCTCATTTGAAGAAAGCAAGTCTTTGAGTCTCGAGGTCTTGCCAGCATTCGAGATTGAAGAAAAGGTCCGGAGATATGCCCACAATACAGGTGGTCACCTTGGCACACAACCTAGCTTCGCCAAAAAGAAGCTTTGAGAGCAAACCCTCACCTTTTTATTAAGAGATCAGGTTTCTTTAGATGTTCGCTCTGCAAACGTTGTGAAGACAGCCCCCTGTCCGGTGAAGGAGGGACGCTATTCTATTAAACGTGAACATGCTTGAGTTATCTGCTGCCCCCGGCGCCTCCCAGAAAGTTTGGAGTATAAAAGCTAGGACCTAGAGTTGGTTTAGGCAGTAGGGAGTTTCTGCTGGGGTCTGGATTGGAGTCACAGAAGACCGGACCCTACCGTGTATGATTGGAGTCTAAAGGAAAAAAAAGAACTTCCCTCGCCTCAAAGAGTCTACATGTCTAATATTTAGACATGTTCAGCTTTGTGGATATTCGGTTGGCGCTGTTGCTCAGCGCAACGGTGCTTTTGGCAAGAGGACAAGGCGAGGATGATCGTAAGTATCATTTTATACAACTTTTCAAGCTTTCGCTGGAGATTAGTGGGTGCAAAAGTGAAGCAGGGAGGCTATTCCGTGATGCTGCAGAGAGAAATTGTTCACTCAGGACTGAACAAGTTATACAGACATTTTCCTGTAGCCTTGAGCATAGACGATTTGGGAGAAGAGCGTTTGTTCAGTCTGGATGTGCATTAGACCCACTGGGCCTTTTCACGCTCTGCTTGCGCGAGCCTTTGGAGACAAGTTGGCACAGGTTTGGAGACTCTCCTCCACGCGCAATTTGTTATCCTCAACAGCTGCTAAAAGAGAAAAGCAGACACAGAGAGAGCAGATAGCCCAGGACATGTTCAGTACTGCTTTTAATCGGAAAAATTAACTAATGTAACTTAAAACTTTAAGGGAAAACGTGCAGATTTAAGTAATTGGGTAGTGAAAGAAATTTTCCATTTTCGGGAAAAAAAACAAGCTACTTAGATTTAAAATGTGCAATCCCAGCAAAAGAAAAAAAACTTTTCTGGATACAGGCGACATCCATTAAAAAAGTTTTCGCCAAACCAAAAAAAAGAGAGAGAGAGGGTGTGATGATCTCATTCTTGGATCAGCATGTTTCCAAACTGGATAGTTGAGGCTGCTAACTAAATAAAAACCAAAACTACTTGATTATCTGAAGGAAAGTCATTTTCTGGTAGAAAATCAAGACGTGTAAATAGTTTAAAAGTAAGGTTTACTTTTAATTAATGTTCCAGACCCATAATTTGACCTGTAGAAGCGCTCGAGTATTTTAAGCAGTATCACAGCGCCACTTAGTGGTTAGATATGCAATGACATCATATTTTGACAATCCCCCCCGCCCCATGCCTTTCACTTTTTCCCCCCTCTGTTGTGATGATTGAAAACACATGCGGACTCTGCAGACTTTCCACTGAAGGAAAACGTTAGTCGTTGCCAAGCCGACAGTTTTCAATTACTTCATGATGGACGGTGAACTTCAGCAGACGTGGAGATTTTCTCTCATGCTTTCCCCTCTGGAGAATGGAATCTGGGCATTACGGCACTGCGCCACCTAGAGGCGAATTTCAAACCAAACACTTTCAAGCAAAAGTAAAGGTGTGCGTTTCCCACGAATACGAGAAACGCTTACAAAACGAAATTATCAAAAGATGGTCGTATTTCAACAACATTCAATATTCATCCATTCAGTAACGCATTTCATTTCCCTTGTGCGATTGAAAACATTTTATCATTATTTATACGCAACAAAAAAAGTGCCTTATAAGCATTTCACACCTTCCGTCACCGAAATAACCTCATGCATACGTCACTAATCAAGAAACTAACTGACCCATATTAGACATGAGCATCTAACGTTAGTATTCTATAAGCACGCTCCAATAATATTTTTGTGTTCATGCTCATGCAACTATTTCTCTGTTTATCCCCGTAGGCACAGGCGGCAGCTGCACATTGGACGGCCAGGTCTATAATGACAGGGACGTCTGGAAACCAGAGCCATGTCAAATCTGCGTGTGCGACAGCGGCACCGTTATGTGCGACGAGGTGATCTGCGAAGACACGACCGACTGCCCCAACCCAGTGATTCCCCACGACGAGTGCTGCCCCGTCTGCCCAGACGGTACGACGCCTTGATTCTCACGCCCCGCTTTTTCTTACCTTGGGCAAACAGAACCACCCCACATGCTCCCATTTAAAATGTCAGGGAGAATTCATATGGAACCACAACTTTCACTCCCCATTGGATTTTAAAATGTGATCTTCAAGCTTCCGGCCTTATGGTCACTCACTGGATTAATTTGGGGTTTCGCTCTTGGTGTAGTAGGCCTAAATCAAGTGCAAGGCCTCAGATCTAATTGGGGGACACCACAGACTCATTTGTTAGGCTGGTGGTTAGGTTATCATTTTAGTGCTATAAACGTTTACAAACCAAAAGAGGCATCTGATTATTTTCTATTTTTATATGGTTTTAATTTTTGTTTTTTCATTCTCCTCATTTTTATAGAATACCAGGAGCCCAGTGTTGAGGTAAATGTTTTACATTTATCAGCTATTTCTTAAATTGAGTTTTTTAGTTCATTGTTTCATGGAGGGGTCTTTATAAATGGCCTATATGAATGAGCATACCTTACTAAAGGCCTCATGTGAAGCTAGTTATTTTGCTGTCTTTGTAGGAAAACAAATCCTTATAATCCTTATTCTCTTTTAGGGACCAAGAGGTCCTGCTGGTGAGAAGGGTGAAAGGGTAGGTTTCTATTTCCCTCTTTTTATGCATCTGTTTATTGCTTAATCAAGTGTTTTGTTTAGTTGCTGAACATCTTGAAGCTCTTGGAGAACAAAAAACATACATCTAAATCAGCAGCCATTAAAATGGCATACAACTTTTGTTCTTTTCTTATAGGTTACTAATAAACTAGTTTTTATAGCTTATCTGAGTTGATTATATATATATATATATATTGTACTATATTTTGTTATGACACAGACAGAGATAAACTGAGACAAAGCTCATAAGTAATCAAGCAATTGTAATAAAACAGAAAGTTCAGAGGCATTACTGATATGAATACATTTTTTGAATAAACATCAAAGATACAAAAATATTACTTGTTAATATAATACTACTTCATTTTGTATTATTTTATGGTATTTGGGCTGCTTTGAACACTTGTGATGTGAGAGATGCTTTAGTCTGTATTTAATATACAAAGACAACAGTATTATATACAAGCCCATCATTTTCCAGTAATAATACCTCTACCAAATACTGATCTATAGATGTGGTGCATCATTTTGAACTGTAAAGGCTTTGATGTGAACTGCTCTGAGTGTACAAACCTGTCTATACCATAGTGTTGCATCTGCCTCATTGACCTAAATCCTAATTTCTCCTTTCCCTTGATCTCAAACAGGGTCTTCCTGGCCCTCCCGGCAATGATGGCATCCCTGGACAGCCTGGTCTTCCTGGGCCCCCAGGCCCCCCTGGACCTCCTGGCCTTGGTGGAGTAAGTATCTCACCCTAAAGAGGGAAAATACTACTTTTCTCCAACAGATGAGTGAAAGGTGTGACTTAGAGGTACCTTTAGGCCAGCAAAATTTCAAGATTGGTTCTAGGTCATAATTTGAAATCAGATCACACTTAAAAGACCTTTAGGTCACAGGGCTGACACATTTCAGCACCATTTAAGTGGACAGCACCCTCAGGGCAGTAGCCACAGTTGCACTCAGGCATGCAAAGCTTGTGATTAAGCTTAAGCTTAAGAAGCCTGGGCATGAGCTAGATAAGTTCAGCTATGTTTCTTCCTGTCCTATGCTGAGATGAGCAGAGATTGTTCTAAGGGCGTCTCATCTCATCTTTTGACTGACAAGGTCTTTGCTTTTTCTCTTTGCCCCTCCACAGAACTTTTCTCCTCAGATGTCTGGTGGATTTGATGAGAAATCCGGAGGAGCAATGGCCGTCCCAGGCCCCATGGTAAAAATGCACATATGCTAACATTCCTATACACACATGCACATACAGTACATATGTGTGATGCAAACACTTCTTTGTCTCACTTTATAATCACCATTCGGCTCTTAATTATCAGTCAGCATCATATATGCTGCTACTCCACAAACACATGATTAGTTTAACATAAATCTATGGCATACAGGCATATGAAGGTCTGTAGCATGTAGCTTCAAACTAAATGTTCTATGAAAAAAATATTTATCAGTTGTTACCTTTTCAGGCTAACTTACAGTATCTCTTTTGTCTCTTTTTTTACAGGGACCTATGGGCCCCCGTGGACCCCCTGGACCTCCTGGATCTGCTGTGAGTACTCCCTAACAGTTCTTAGAAAACAACATATATTTGAAACCAGTTGCATATTGCAAGTCATAATTAAAGTAGCTTAAAACAAGATAATATTTTAAGACAAATATACACTATGCAGCTGGAGATAAATATACACAGTACAGTTCTATCATTTTCTTAAAATATTTTTTTTTTCAAATGTATTATTATGAAATAAATTTTATGACTGCAAAGAAAATATCACAATAGATTAATTTCAATTAGATCCACAGAGAAAGTAAATTGAGCTACTACATATCTCCTATGGGCTTGTTTTAACAGTGTTCATCAGGTTTGTGCTTCTTGTAATTTGTGCCCTTTGTCCTCCTCTACAGGGACCCCAAGGATTTACTGGTCCCCCTGGTGAGCCTGGTGAGGCTGGTGCTCCTGTGAGTATCTAAACAAATGACCTCTGCACTCATCAGCTCAAACACACAGCCTTTTTCTTAGTAAATCGCACAAAAAATGGCATGTTCTCTACTGACTGTTTAAAATGAGTAACCAGTTAAACTCTAGAAATCTGAGGTAACTGTACCTGCTTACATGTAACCAAATTAATATTACTCTTACGTATGTGGCACCAGTTTGACCTATTTGGGTCAAATGAGTGAGTGAATCTTTTGCCACCTAGATTTTTTTCTCCACTGAGTGGATGCATGACATCCAGTCTGTGCATATGTATAACATACTGGCAAGCAAAAAGACATTTTAGTCGATTTCACTTGTTTTCTTCTGGATAATACACCCTGCCAAAGTGTGACTCACTCACAATGGGAAACACATATATACATATACATATTTACAAATGTTTTTTCCTAACCTTGATTTTTTTCTGCTGCTTTCCTGGTTTAGGGTTCAATGGGTCCCCGCGGTGCAGCTGGTCCCCCTGGAAAGAACGGAGAGGATGTAAGTTATCTACACAACCACTGCATTTTAGTTTAGAAAGATATAAGATTGCTTTGAGCAATTTACTCCAATCAGAGTACTGTAAAATGCTTCAACTAAGATTTCAGGAAACAAAGTGTTGCATTTTTCAGCGACAAACAGAAACGTATAAACAGACCGCGAAATAGAAAACATTTCTCATAATTCATTCTAAAAAGACTTAAAAGAAATAATTACTCATCCTTTTATTCAGTTTGTTTCCCTTTTTTCATCTGTTTCTCTCTGACTCTGTAGGGTGAGTCTGGCAAACCCGGTCGCCCTGGTGAGCGCGGACCCCCTGGCCCACAGGTGAGTGTTGCCAAAAGGGCTCTTCACAGGATTTCTTATGATTGCATTTTATTAATTATTAGTATTATAGTGTATGAGAGACCTTTGACTGTAACATCTTTCTCATTGTATCTAGGGTGCCCGTGGATTCCCCGGAACCCCTGGACTTCCAGGCATCAAGGGACACAGAGTGAGTTCTTTAGATCTAGGAAGTGATTCCTCTTGTTTGATGAATGTCTACATTACTCAAATCTTTATGTGCACCTCAGGGATTCAGCGGTCTAGATGGAGCTAAGGGAGATACTGGCCCTGCTGGACCTAAGGTGAAGTCAGAATTAAAATCAATATCACACTTTAAACCTGATGTTCAAAATAAGCAGACCACTTAACATGCTTCTTTCTCCATTAGGGTGAGCCTGGTGCCTCTGGCGAGAACGGAACTCCTGGAGCTATGGTAAGAAATAGCATTTATTCACACTGAATAACCATAGCTTTCATCCTTTTTCTCAACATCTACATTTGTGGATCTTTTCTAATGTAACTCTGTTTTCCAGGGTCCTCGTGGTCTGCCTGGTGAGAGAGGCCGTTCTGGTCCTCCTGGTGCTGCTGTAAGTAACCTTTTAAGCATAAACTTGATTAATATTGTAATATATTACTTATGTTGAAGTATTAATATGTTATATTTAGATATGACATGGGTACTTTGCAAACAAAGGACATAAATGTATATTGAGAGTTTCATGGTAGCGTATCATCATTCTGAAAAGACATACTGCACTTTTTGAATAATTTTAAATGGGTTGAGATCATCCCTCAAAAATAAAACACAGCATTTACCTAACTGTCCACAAATTAATATTAATAATGAATAAGTTCCAATTAATAATGTTTTTTGTTTTTACATTTTTTTAGGGTGCTCGTGGTAACGATGGTGCCGCTGGAGCTGCTGGTCCTCCTGTAAGTAGCCTTTTTTATACGAGTAATGAAATATGAGTAAAAAAAGGTAACTTAAGCTAACTATAATTTATTTTTTCTCTTTTTTAGGGCCCAACTGGCCCCGCTGGTCCCCCAGGATTCCCTGGTGGCCCTGGAGCTAAGGTAAAAAAAAATACTCTCATTTGTCACATGATCAGACATATTCAAATTCCAAATCAAACCAAACAGAAGCTAGAGTACCACAAGGTGGCACTGATGGAGCCAGATGTTCTTGGCAGCTGTCAATCATCTCAGTTAATTAGGCCAATATAATTAATTCCTGGTAAATGTATTAGTAGGTCAAAGCTGACAAACAAACTTCACCTCTAGCATCATAGAAATACACAACGCTGCATTTTACATTGAGGGTTGAGGGTTGAGATGACCCTTGTGGCACCTTATATGTGTTTTGTTGGCCCATCTCACCCTTACTCTTCGCTTTCTCCAGGGAGAGGTTGGTGCTCAGGGAGGCCGTGGTGCAGAGGGACCTCAGGGAGCCCGTGGTGAGCCTGGAAACCCTGGACCTGCTGGTGCTGCTGGACCCGCTGTGAGTCAATCTTTTTATTTATCACATCTTCTAAATGTTTTTAATCTTAAATCTCAGTTATTTGCGCCTTTCAGTACTGACCACCTTGTCCGTTTTTGCATTCCTTCTGCTGTAGGGTAACAATGGAGCTGATGGTGCCCCTGGTGCTAAGGGTGGTCCTGTAAGTATTGTCCTAATCTTGATCAACAAATGCTCTTTTGCTTGATAAAAGTCCATATTCACGTCAAAATTACATCCTCATGGATTAGAACATTGGTGTTAGTATACAGTATTAACAGCTACATATTTGTTTTCTTCTGCTGCCACCTATAGGGCGCTCCTGGTATTGCTGGTGCTCCTGGTTTCCCTGGACCTCGTGGTCCTCCTGGACAAGCTGGAGCTGCTGGTGCCCCTGGCCCTAAGGGTAACACCGTAAGTGTCCATTTCTTCTCAGGTCTTAAGCTACATTTTTTTTTACACAAAATATAATTATTTTATATAATTATTATTATTTTTATTTTTTTTAGGCTATTCTGCCTACATCTTCCTGACTGTTTTTGTTTGTTTTACAGGGTGAGGTCGGTGCCCCTGGTTCCAAAGGAGAGGCTGGTGCTAAGGGAGAGGCTGTAAGTATAAACTAAACAATTTTTGGACATAACATTCTACAGCTTTGCAAAAAAAAAAAAGTACAGATTTTTCACAAACTTTGCTGTTGACATTTACAATCATTTCTAACTATCTTCTATTTCTTCTGTGCTTACCCAGGGTGCCCAAGGAGTTCAGGGTCCCCCTGGCCCCCCTGGTGAGGAAGGCAAGAGAGGAGCTCGTGGTGAGCCCGGTGCTGGTGGTGTCCGTGGGCCCCCTGGTGAACGTGTATGTACTCACAACAAAACTTCTCCATTTGTAACAACCTTAAAGTGGCCCTGACCATAACAGTTACACACCTCTGTGTGCAGGGTGCTCCTGGTGCTCGTGGTTTCCCTGGTGCTGATGGATCTTCAGGTCCTAAGGTGAGTCTACAAAAACATACTTTTAAAGTTAGCAATTAAGCAGAATATTCTGAATAGGATAGTATTGTATTCATACACAATAGTTCACCACCGATACATAGTGATCATGATAAATCCAACGCTCCCTGATCTTAATAACAGGGTGCCCCTGGTGAGCGTGGAGGCCCTGGAGTTGTTGGACCTAAGGGTGCCACTGGTGAGCCTGGCCGCAATGGTGAACCTGGTATGCCAGGATCCAAGGTGAGAATGCTAATATCAGTAGCAATGCTACACACCATTTGGTTGTACTGTTTGTTTATTAATGTGCCAGTGAGTACTGTTTGACCCCCTCTATCTTTATTCTCATAACAGGGTATGACTGGTAGCCCTGGCAGCCCTGGACCTGATGGAAAGACCGGACCTTCTGTAAGTGCCCACACAATTCTCCAGAATGTTAAAACAAACCATCAGCTCCACGTTCACTCTGTTCCCATAATGTACATAATGATATCCATTAAAACTCTTACTGAGATGCTCTATTACAGTTCATTCAAAAAAGCACACATTGCATCCCCAGTTATTAATACAGGGTGGGTAAACTCACAGGACTTGTTTTATTTTTGACAGGGTTCTGCTGGACAAGATGGCCGCCCTGGACCACCTGGCCCCGTTGGAGCCAGAGGTCAGCCTGGTGTCATGGGATTCCCTGGACCTAAGGGTGCTGCTGTGAGTGATTACTCTTTTTAAAAAGTCAATATGCTCACTGTATAGCCAAATTACAGACAATCCACACCAGTTTACTGTAAATGTATAAGAAACTTCCAGGTCAGATTCCATGTGTAATTGTTACTAAACATTTTCTAAGTTTGATGTTTTCTTCTGCTCCTGTACAGGGTGAGGCTGGCAAACCCGGTGAGAGAGGTGTGATGGGTGCTATTGGTGCCACTGTAAGTAGCTTTAGCTTTTGTTTTCCACACAATAGCCAAGCTTTTATTTTAATTTCATAGTGTTGAAATCTGTTGCTTATTGTTGTTTTTTGTATTTAACTATAGGGTGCTCCCGGTAAGGATGGTGATGTTGGTGCCCCTGGTGCTCCTGGACCTGCTGTAAGTAGCACTTAGTATTCTATGAGGCACCTGCCATATGGTTTCCTATCATTTAATTTAAGTCTCATGTAAAGCAGTGGTCTTTCTAATCCATCATACAAACTATCCAAATTTTTATATATATCATCTAGCATTAAAGTACATCTTCAGCTTCAATTTGTTATAATACTAATGCTCTCTTTAACACTGAATATAGTTACTCTAATGAACCTCTTTGGCTATAGTGTCTCATGATATTTTTTTTATGAATAGGGGCCTTCTGGTGAGAGAGGTGAACAGGGACCTGCTGGTCCTCCTGGATTCCAGGTGAGTGAGATTCTCATCTTACCCAAAGCACAGTATTTTTGGTTACATTGGCATTGGTGTGCTCATCTCTTTGTTGTGCATCTGAATGACAGGGTCTGCCAGGACCTCAGGGTGCTACTGGTGAGCCTGGCAAGTCTGGTGAGCAGGTAAGTTGCTAGCTAGTGTGTTGCTATGCAACTGCTGTTTATTTTGTATAAACGTAAGGCTGTGTACTTATTTTATAAAATAATTAGAGGGAATTTATGGTGTAGCAATGCTTGCAAGGATACTTAGGCTTAAAGGACACTTAATCGTGGAGTTGGGCTATGGGCAACAGTAATTAAGTTCCTTAGAAACCCTCATTGGAAATAAAAGGCCAGGTGATTCAATACTTTTTTGCCTTCTTGGCGTATGACAGGGTGTTCCTGGAGAGGCTGGAGCTCCTGGACCTGGTGGATCTAGAGTGAGTATCTACAGCAAGATCACCAAATAGCAACATAGTCCATAAAGCTGACTGTAGTTATAGAGATGAGAGATGGACAAGAACTGACGACATCTGTTAATACTTTCTACGCAGGGCGACAGAGGATTCCCTGGTGAGCGTGGTGCCCCTGGCCCTGCTGGTCCTGCTGGTGGTCGTGGTTCTCCTGGTTCAGCTGGTAACGATGGTGCCAAGGTGGGTCTCACCTGTCCTTGATGTTATACCACACATTTAGGGCGATCAGCTAAGCAAAATCTGTAGGATGCTCTTCAATGTAAATCTAATTCATGAAGTGAACGATAGCATTAAGATGAACTTTTCTTGCTCCCTTAGGGTGATGCTGGTGTCCCAGGTGCCCCTGGCGCTCAGGGTCCTCCAGGACTTCAAGGAATGCCCGGCGAGCGTGGTGCTGCTGGTCTGCCAGGTCTTAAGGGTGACAGAGTAAGTACTAATGATGCACCTGACAAGAAAAGTACTGATGCACAGCAAACTGAGCAACTGAACTGAATAGAGCAAATTCTAAAAAATCATGATAATCTCTTATCCCAGGGTGACCAAGGTGCCAAGGGTACTGATGGTGTCCCTGGTAAAGATGGCATCCGTGGTATGACTGGACCAATTGGACCTCCTGGACCTGCTGGAGCTCCTGGTGACAAGGTGAGTGTCTTCTGGGCTAGATTCCACATATCCATAATGTATCATCTCACAAACCTGAAAAACGTATTAAACTATGGTTCTATTATTTGTATTTTAAAATAGGGAGAGACTGGTGCTGCTGGACTTGTTGGACCTAATGGTGCCCGTGGACCACCTGTAAGCATAATGCTTGACTTTAAAATACACATATATATTACATGAAACTGACCATTAAAATGATCTTATGGCATCACCTTTTCTTCAATTACAAATAGGGTGAGCGTGGAGAGACTGGTCCTCCCGGACCCGCTGGATTTGCTGGACCTCCTGTGAGTAACAAACTCTAGTATATATATTCTATTAAAATCTTTACTGGTTTTACATACCAGTTCTTATTTCAAACATCTATTTTCTGTCCAACAGGGTGCTGATGGTCTGCCTGGTGCTAAGGGAGAGCCTGGAGACAATGGTGCTAAGGGTGATAGTGGTGCTCCAGGACCTGCCGGAGCAACTGGTGCCCCCGGACCTCAGGTATGATCTTCTGAGATGATCTGTCCCAAAACAGACTTGTGCTAGTTTTATATGTTTGACCCATGTAGTCATAGTTTCTTTACTAATGTTGACACACACATTAATAATCAAAATGATTTGTGCTATACAGGGTCCTGTTGGTGCTACTGGACCCAAGGGTGCCCGTGGTGCTGCTGGTCCTCCTGTGAGTATGACTTCCTTAATTTGATATTTTTGGGTGTTCAGTTTGTACTTGCCACAGTTAAAAATTACACTGGTACTATTGAGCTAATCCATTTTTACATTTTTGTTAAGGGTGCTACTGGCTTCCCTGGTGCTGCTGGCCGTGTTGGACCTCCCGGCCCTGCTGTAAGAGTCTCTACAACACTGATATAGATACTAATTAAAAGATCGAAGAAGTGACAGTGATCCTCTTCCATAATTAACAATGGTTCTTTAATTGCTTCTTGTCCTAGGGAAACGCTGGACCCCCTGGACCTTCTGGAGTCCCTGGTAAGGAGGGCCAGAAAGGTAACCGTGGTGAGACCGGACCTGCTGGGCGCACTGGTGAGGTTGGTGCTGCTGGACCACCTGGTGCCCCTGGTGAGAAAGGAAATCCTGGAGCTGAGGGTCCTTCCGTAAGTCTATGAAAATCAATAAAATTATTGCTTTGTCTTCTGGCCTTGTCAAATACATGACCATAACCAGATTACTTAGAATTGACTGCAGTGTCTTGTAAAATTATTAGGATGCCTTAACCAGTTCTCTCAAATCCTCATACTGGCAGTGTCATATATGCAAAAAAATTGCCTTTGGTCTCATTTGACCACAAAATCTTTTCCAACATCTTAACTGGCCAAATGTGACACCTTTTGGCAAACTACAGACATGCTTTAATATAGTTAATCTTGCATAGTGATCAGTAAACTGTAAATATATTATTACTGGCCTCTCAGTTTCTTTTCTCATAAGTCATCCACACCAAAAAAGACAAGATGGTTTAAAAATAGTCGGATATTTGTATTATATTTAGTTTTGTTTTATATGCTTTATATATGTCTTAATTTTTTATATTTATCTTACATCCAATTTAAAACTTGAATAATTGTGCTTCAGTTTTCTGTCTACCATAAGTAGTAGTTATTTAATTGATTATTGGTATTAGTCCAATTCTAAGACCATTGGTTGTCTGGTTCATTCTCTGCTAGAGGAAAATATGATTCATCATCTTCCTGTCCATGTCTGATGTCCACGCTAGTATAGACTGGTAGATATTTAGAAAGATATTTAGAAAGATATTTAAAAAATACACGCTGCGATGTACATCCTATATTAAATCACTAATATTCCACGGATATGTTTCTTGCAGGGCTCTGCTGGTATCCCTGGACCTCAAGGTATCGCTGGTCAGCGTGGTATTGTTGGTCTTCCTGGCCAGAGAGGCGAGCGTGGTTTCCCTGGTCTCAACGGCCCATCTGTGAGTGTTCTTTCTCCCTCTGATGCATGCAACTCTTTCGTGTATTTCCAGACAATCATGGGCTATGGTTGTTTTATTCAACCAGTATCTACTTTCAAGTGTTTATCTTGATGCATCTTAAGCATCCATCATGGTATAGCTTTTATTATTGTCTTCATGATGCCGTTTAGGGAGAGCCTGGCAAACAAGGACCATCTGGTCCCTCTGGTGAGCGTGGACCTCCTGGACCCATGGGACCCCCTGGATTGGCTGGACCTCCTGGTGAGCCTGGTCGTGAGGTGAGGATATACACCTATATATCAGTACTTACCTACATAAATAAAACCATTCCATGTTGACATCTATGTAACTTGCTTTACATTAGGGTACTCCAGGTAATGAGGGCTCTGCTGGACGTGATGGTGCTGCTGGCCCCAAGGTGAGCAGTCTTCATAGTTTCCCATACAAGTCAAACCCCTACACCACACATTAGTTCTTTGTGACTGAGATTGTGTTCTTCTGCTTCTGACCTAGGGTGACCGTGGTGAGACTGGCGCTTCTGGTACCCCCGGTGCTCCTGGGCCTCCTGGTGCTCCTGGACCCATTGGCCCTGCTGGAAAGACTGGTGATCGTGGAGAGTCTGTAAGTGTCTCATCTCCAAAAAGGAAATCGATTGTTGATGGCTTAAAAAGCCATGGGAGTATTGTAAATCATCTGATTTGTTTCTTCTTAGGGTCCTGCTGGTCCCGCTGGCGCTGTTGGCCCTGCTGGTCCCCGTGGACCCTCTGTAAGTCCTGACTCAAACAGACTCAATAATTGCCAAACTGGAGTCTACATGTAGCTCCTTTTGTGATATACACTGTATTGTCATCTGAGGTGTAATGACTTTATCCAGGGACCTTCTGGAGCTCGTGGAGACAAGGGTGAGACTGGTGAGGCTGGTGAGAGAGGCATGAAGGGACACAGAGGATTTACCGGAATGCAGGGACCCCCAGGACCTCCTGTAAATGACTCTTATGGAATTTAGAGTATAAATCTCAAATATAATATCTGTAGCTTGAATCCTGTTTAATGTCTTTTATTCTTGTTCTCAGGGACCCTCTGGAGAGCCTGGACCTGCTGGAGCTTCTGGACCTGGTGGACCTAGAGTATGCATTATTACAAAATATTTAAAATTATTATAACATTTTGCTGCACATTTCTACTTCCATAATTTCTCTGCTTTGACCAAGAATTTAAAGCATATACTTGGTGGCAAGAGTATGTTTCAGAGTTCATTCTGTTCATCTTCTTTTGGCATTGATAGGGACCTGCTGGATCTGCTGGACCCGCTGGCAAGGATGGTATGAGCGGACTTCCTGGACCCATTGGACCTCCTGGACCCCGTGGTCGCAGTGGAGAAATTGGACCATCTGTGGGTGATTCTTTCCTTTTCTAAATTACTGTTAACCAATAAAATCAAATATACACTTAATAACCCTCCATATTTGTTTTGCTCTGTGGTATAGGGACCTCCTGGACCTCCCGGACCCGCTGGACCTCCTGGACCTTCTGGTGGTGGATTTGATATCGGCTTCATTGCCCAGCCACAGGAGAAGGCCCCTGATCCCTTCCGCTCATACCGTGCTGACGATGCCAATGTGATGCGTGACCGTGACCTCGAGGTGGACACCACCCTCAAGTCCCTGAGCCAACAGATCGAGAGCATCATCAGCCCAGATGGCACCAAGAAGAATCCCGCACGCACTTGCCGTGACCTGAAGATGTGCCACCCAGACTGGAAGAGCGGTACGTTCCCTTTCTCCATTGCACTAAATTCCTAAATTTGAAAATCCTTTTATATTTCTAACCCTGCATGTCCATGCATAGACTAATCATATCCTTCTCAAAATTAAAACACAGGAGAGTACTGGATTGACCCTGACCAGGGCTGCAACCAGGATGCCATCAAGGTCTACTGCAACATGGAAACTGGCGAAACCTGTGTCTACCCAGCTGAGTCTTCCATTCCCAAGAAGAACTGGTATACAAGCAAGAACATCAAGGAGAAGAAGCACGTCTGGTTCGGAGAGGCCATGACTGATGGCTTCCAGGTGAGAATGTCAACTAGGCCAAAAAGCATAATAGACTTTGTCCTCATATGTCTGTTTATTTTATTTACTAATTTTCCTGTGCTTCCTCTCAAAACCTACAGTTCGAGTATGGTAGCGAGGGCTCCAAGGTTGAGGATGTCAACATTCAGCTCACCTTCCTGCGCCTCATGTCCACTGAGGCCTCCCAGAATATCACATACCACTGCAAGAACAGCATTGCATACATGGACCAGGCTTCTGGCAACCTGAAGAAGGCTCTTCTGCTCCAGGGCTCCAACGAGATCGAGATCAGAGCAGAGGGCAACAGCCGCTTCACATACAGTGTCACTGAAGATGGTTGCACGGTGAGTTCTCCATCTTTATTTGTTTTTGATGTAACCATCACACAGTCTTAATACTGCAAAAGTACTATTCATTTGAATGTGTGAGCTAACACAAGATAAACTGTTAAAATGACAGTTAATATCAAAGCATGGCTTCAATGTGATTATAGCAGTAGCTGTTATCTGAATTAACTTCTATATGAGAATAAAAGCAGAAAGCGATTGCTAATTTAGCAACATAAATGTTTTATACTATAGCAATGGTTTTGTATAGGCTCTAATTCTATCCGTTTTCCTTCTTCCCATCTCTCCAGTCGCACACCGGTGCATGGGGCAAGACAGTCATCGACTACAAAACAACGAAAACATCCCGTCTGCCTATTATTGACATCGCCCCTATGGACGTTGGTGCACCTAATCAGGAATTTGGCATTGAAGTTGGCCCAGTCTGCTTCTTGTAAAAAAGAAATCTGGACTTGAGATTGTTTGTGTGCGTGTGTGTTTTTTTTCTAGCAATCATCTCTCTAAAATCTTTTCTATGCATTAAAGTCAAACCCTAGAATTCAATTCGGCTGTCCAAATGGTCCACTTGCTTAGACCTGCGCTTCAGAAGACAGTGGTTGTGTGTTATCAGGCTTTTTTTGGACCACTATTTTGTCACCATCCACACTGAGGACACTTTAGAAGACTCATTTGTTTCACTGACAACAAGAAAATAATATATACTTATAACGTGTAAAATCCCCCTGGAGTTTTAAAGAAACATCACTGATGCAAGTGACTTTTTTTCAACCACTGAGGAAGGACAATGAAAGAGCAAAACCAAATGCTTTGTACCATGTTCAGGTGTTAAATAAATCTGTAAAATGACATTTAAGTGTCTTTGTGTTATACCCATTAGGACCACCGGGTGCCCAATGCCAACGTTCCTCTCAAGAGTCACACAAAGTACATCTAGTAGAGACAGGGGTTCAACTTTGTTTTGATGTCTTATGGCTACCTCAAAAAAGAAACCTGCAATTCCCAGTGTTGACCAACACCAGGTCAGGATTTTACTTGGCAGAAGTATGATTAAAGGATCAAGTGACAGCTGTAAAGGTGCTATTTCCTCATGAGGTCCTGTCAGCAAGAAATTCTAGAGTTTTGCTTTTTTCTAAAAGTATTGTATTGTTCGTTGCTTTTGCTCACAGGGCCTTTGGTGCTAAAGAAATCCTAATATCTTGCTGCCCAGTTGTAACAGATGCCTCCCTTTCTGAAGTGTAAGCTAAGAGCCAGACAGCAGAGCTTTTGTTAAGAAGCATACTGTAGCTGTGATGCACGCAGTCTTTTTGAGTGTAGAATAAGCAGGTGGAGTCTGTTGTTATTTTCCAAGCACCTTTTGACACTTTTTGGTTGTTGTCTTTTGGTTTCTTTACAAAACACCCCACTGTTGTCCAGTTGCTTCCAGCTATATCCCCATTTCTTTCCCATCCTTCTGTAAGCAGGATTTTTTTTTCCACCCAGGTTTTTTTAAAGCATAAAACAGTCAATCAAATAGAAAAGTCCTAAAATGATGAGAGAAGCACACCATAGGGGGGTTAAAACAAGAGGATCTGTACCTATTTTGTATATGTATAATAATTTGAGATGTTTTTAATTATTTTGAATGCTGAAATAAAGCATGTTAAGTGGTCGACCTTATGTTTGTCAGAAGTGATCTTGACTCGTCCCTGACTGCCCAATGGACTTGAATGAAGCACAGCTTGCACCTGTTACAGTTGTTTTGACTAAAAGGAAAGATTAAAGAAAATCTCAGAAATGTCTGATACTTACTGTTTTTTTTCATGTTGTTGTAATAAAAGTAGTTTTTTATACCACTAAGCAAAGTCGACTGAGCAAGACATCCTTTGAGCAAAGGATGTTAGGAAAAACTGCATGTTCTGAAGCTTGTGTGTACTAACCTGGTGCAGCCTTGATGTACAGTACACGATGACAAAGTCTTGCACTCCCAGATGATGTGTGTAATATTCCACTGATAATCCAAACGATCCACTGGTGAATGTCCAGATCAAGACTCATTGTGCTGGTTGATTCCCCAAACTTCACATCTGTTGAAATCATCGATCATCCGAGTTGTCGAGCATAGTATAATCCGCAAGCAGACTTGAACGCTGAGAGTTGTTCCTGTGAACATGTTTGGTTGTAAATGTTTAAAACTCTTGAAAGGCATAACGTTTTTTGTGGAGCTTCAGATAAGGAGAGCCGCTCTCTTGCTGCGGAGTGCACTGAAATAGTAAAGGTGCTAGGTGGTGAAGGTGGTAGTCCTGTAGGATACAACAGGCCCATTGTATCATGAGGTATGCAGAGGCTTCCGTAGTGGGGGGCTTGAATATCTGAACTGCTAACTGGATACACGCACTCACTTTCACTTTAAAACCCTGACATTTTTTGGGGAAGGGGAAAACTTTGCAAACCAAAATAAAGTCAAACTGTGGGTTTTATTTAACTGAAAAGATGTAGAAATCAGTAGCACATGTTCATTTAATGAAACTGTGCACTGGACATGTGTTTAATTTCTGAATTTAGTTAATACTTCCCATAAAAATAATGAATTAAATATTAAAGATATTAACATCTGGTGCATACATTTAAAGAAGTAAGAATTGCATAAAGTAAGGTGAGTGAGGGAAAATGATGTGTCATCGCATATTCTTTGTCTTTACAGAACAAATGCTTGTTTTTAAATTGCCTAGAAATAAGATGTTGTTTTAAAAACTGGTGATGTTTAAATATTTTTAGCCTGAAGATTAAACCAGGGTATTAGCTTAGGTCTGAATGACTCGTACTTGCTCCATACGCCCTCTACTGGCTCAAGAAGATAAAAGTATTACAGTACAATAAATAATAAGTATATTTAAATAGAGAAACTGTGTAGGTAATTATATTGTGTGGCAGTAAATATATAAGTAGGCAAGTAACGTTTAATTATAACTTTAATTTGTGAAACTACACTTACCTGATTCATTAGTAAACTAATGAAGTTAAAATTAGTAATCAGTCATGTAATTTACCTTGGAGCAAGCATGCACTTGTCAAAATAAAAAACGGGTCAAAAAACAATATCCTGGTTACAACATTTTGTCACGTATTTTTGGAAAATATAAGTTAAGCCGCATTTAAACTTAAACACCCCCAACCATCCGTAGACTCACGACAGAAAAAATCCACAGTAGCACAGTTTCTAAGAAAGGATTGGTCAGTAGCGATTAAGGAGGGGTTTAGGAAAAAGTCCGTTTGTGCGATGAAGAGGTGAAGAAAAGACAGAGGAAGCCGACAGAGCTCCAGTAGAAGAAAACTGCGGATTTATAGTCCATTCGAAAATGTGTCAAATTGACAGTCATATTTTAACGTAAGTTGCGATTTAAGTTGCAGAAATACCATTACATTGTGACAAGGAAGGTAGCCTAGTGTAACGTGAGGTGGTACAATGTCAGGCGCGTGTACTGCGTTGTTTATTAAGCTGTTGGATACGTGCTCCATTTTTGCTGTTCAATGAATTGTTAGAAATGGGGATGGTATAATTTTCCAGAAACAAAGTGTGACAACTTGCCCAGTCTCCCCTCAATACATTTGCAACCAACATTTTTGCATTCAGAATTATTTGAAAACAATTCAACAAAGGCATTAGTAATTTATTAGAGAAAGTCTTTTAATACACATTCGAGAGATTCTGAGAACATAAACTTAAAAAATAAGAAGAATCAAATGTGCTCTAAACATTCATAGCTATTTAAAAAATGTTAACCCCCAAAACTCAAATTTGCTGCAGAATACTTTATTTTTTTAAATCACCAATAAATGCTAATTATAAGTGTTTTGACTCTTCGATCACCTCTTACTGCCGTCATGGGCCCATTCCTTGCCTGAAAAAGCTTTCAGATCACTGATAATCTTTGGTTTTTACATTGCGACCATTTTCAGATTCAATCATTTAGAATCGTATTTTCAATTAGAATCACACATAAACTGACTAAACTGGCCACTCAGTGACATCCTACGACCAATCCCTGAATCAAGCAGATTTGGATGTATTGGGATAGCAGTCCTGCAGGAAAGTCCTTAAGTCATTAAGGTTCAGTTTCTGCATTAAAGCAACTAAGTTCCTGGCCTGATACATCAGAGAATCCACAATGTCCTTCAAACAAACAAAATGTACGTTGCATTATGGACATGGCGTTTTTCCACTTATAAATGTTTCCTTTTTTGCACCTGACATACTGCTGATCTGAGTCCAAAAAGTTCCAGTTTGGTAACATCATAAAACATTAAACATCCAGAACTTCATAGATCTATCCAAATTAATTTTAGCATGTTCAAGAGGGCATTTTATGCTCTTATGGCATACACCCAAATGCCTCAACATGAAAGCCATGTTAAGTGTTCTTATACTCTGCATTGATCTGTTTCTCTGTCTTTTCATCAGGGCATCTTATAAAGTCTGGTTGTACATTGCAGGATTTTTTCAGTTGATCAAACATTTTGTAAAGAGATCTGCTTTTTTAACCATAGAGGTACAACACATTTTAAGCTTTGCAATAAGGCTGCCTGCTGTGTCTCTTGGAAGTTTTAGTGTTGGAAATCTTCATGTAGGCCTATCACGCTAACAACTTTTTGTAAATACAAAACACTATAATAAAAAAAAAACACAATTTTCTTACAAACAGTAATTATGTTTTTTATGAAAATATAATGGGTGACATATTGCAACACTAAAAATGATT
>JAUMHI010000035.1:15975095-16004087 GCA_032359435.1 Enteromius unitaeniatus | reverse complement strand
CACAATTTTCTTACAAACAGTAATTATGTTTTTTATGAAAATATAATGGGTGACATATTGCAACACTAAAAATGATTGAGGTCATATACATATATAGTGCGATAAGTCTATATGTTGATTATTGCTACAGGCCTACATGAAGCTTTAGACTTTCTAATGTTATAAAACTATTTCTTCTCTATTGATTTTGTGAGAGACTCAAGTTCAACACACGCATGGACTCCAGCCAATTCAAGGCTGAATTGTGTTCCCTACAAATACTTAAAAACAGCAAAACTGAACAGGGGAGGAATAATTATGACAGGGTTATACAAAACAAAACAAAAAATGTAGATTGGCACAATCATTTTTAATATACCAGTACAAAGTTACAGATGAGGTTTTATGAAATTCTGTGTCTTGTATGTACTTTAATTTGATTACAACTGTATAGTTGCACAGAGGAAGATGTATAACTAGGATTATGAAGAAAAGACAATAAGTAAAACACACATGCGCACAAATATTAGTCCAGTTTAACAGCAACAAAGAATCCAAACACAAACCAAATCAAGCCAGCCCAGCCAATGGACACTTTTAATGAAGAAGAATCCAACTCCCAGGCTAGTCGGGATAAAGAACTGAGCAGTTCAGGGTCTAGAGGGGGCTCACTGGGATTGTGTTTGAGTGTGATCGACGTCAAACACACAAACAATAGCTAGTGCGAACTGAACACACCCATGCGTAAAAGCCCAGTGCTGCGGATTCTGCGTGTGGGTAGTGAGATTAATATCAGAGGAAATATGGGTCACCGTGGCAGGCAGTGTATATGCAGTAGAAGTGCTGCTGTGCAAACACACAGATGTTAGCAAATAGATTGGAAGTGTAGTGTTCAGCTGTTCTTAGTCCCAAGAGAAGTCTCAATCATCTGCTCCTACTGTTCTGCAGTCTCCAGCAACATAATGAGAGAGTGCCACTGTGTAAATGAACATATGGTATATTGTTAAATTAATCAATTGTTAATTGCTATGTAGTATAAAATAACTAGATTTGTTACTCTATAGTTGATGCTGTTCCAAAAATAATGATTTGTTTTGTACAATTCCAGTTACAGATAAGGGTCTTTAAGGCAAGACTGAAACTGGATCATTTTCAATCTAAAATATTTAATGATAATAAAACAAAAAAAAAAATCATATGTGCTTCAATGTTAATGCTTGGTAGCGGATTCATAGCCCCTAACCTACAAACGAGATTGTCACAGATTATCTGTCTATCTTTTGTGCCTGCAGTGTGCAACATCAGGCTGAGGAAAAATCTCCTTTATCCCTCAATTCAAAATTCTTTGCAGCAGCATGTCAAATTGCAATGCAGATGGAGCCGAAAAGGCTGTCCCACTTCATCTTCAGTTCATATTCAGCGCCCACAGACACAGTTTCCACAATCCCAGGCTGGACGTGTAACAAAGACTCCCCAGGGTGTGGGATTCCACACCGGTGTCCTGGCTACAGTCTGTACAATAGGTATGATCTGAAGACTCACCACACGATGTCGCCCTCTACACGCCAGCAGCTGCCTACAGGAGTCATGACTGAAATGGGTCAGTGTGTCTTGCAGCCCTTCGTGCATTGCGGTGGTTTGATTCAGAGATTTAAAGGACACGTGTATAACAACTGTTACTGACAAGAGTTTTTTTTGCCTCAAGTCTATCTATCTATCTATCTATCTATCAGTGTCACCAAAGCTGTTACAAAAATAAATAGGACGACTTAATTAGCCTAGCTATATAAAATGCTTAAAAATAAAATAAAATGAATTCTCTTGTGTGTACACACATGGCAAACACCAGATTTATGTAGGCTATACTGCATGTACACATTATTATTATCAATATTGCCATAGTACTGAAATACAGAACAGAAACAATAAATGGGTGGTGATTTAAATAAACAAAAGGTGGACAATAGTTATTAAGTAGTTTATTAAAATGGGAACGGATAGCTTATATGGCATGCTTTATAAGATATCTCTAACTTGCTGTACTACTACATCTAAAAATTATATTTTCAGAAGTAGTACAGTGATCTAGATGTAAGTACTTGATACAGGAATGAATGTCAGTGTCCTGTCAGCTTATTGCTGCTACTGTGCAAATCTATTGTTCATGTGTTTGCCGGTTCATATTTTGTTGTGCTTGAATGGTTAAAATAACCTGCGATGCTGCTATGGCGGTGGATAGAAGAGAAGGGCACAAGGATATAGAGAGTGTGTGTGTGTGTGTGTGTGTGTGTGTGTGTGTGAGAGAGAGAGAGAGACAGAGAGAGAGGCGCGTCACTAGCTCGTGGGGGGAAATCAAGAGGGCTAAAACGGCTCGTGGACACAATGGATTCGCGAACGAAAGGACTTTCCGTTGATTAAAGGACGGAGTCTTCGATGAACAAGACACACAAGGTACGTCCAGTTTTCGAGGAGAGCGTGCCTTGTTGTATGTGGGGCTTTTAGCGATTTTCTTTGATTGTAACGACAGAACCGTTATTTGGACGGCAGAGGATGCAGGAAGTCGAGGCATCATTGCGGAGAGCGCGGCCCGCTCGCTCCGCTGGGTCCTAATGTGATGTTTTGACAGGCTGCAGCTTCAATCTGTTGACACCCCTTCACACAGAAACGATATATCTTACAGTTTCCGATTTTAATTAGCGATATAGTCTGTCTTGCACACGAGGAACATCCCGATACGAAGCGGGATTTTAACGACAGCCGATGTTTCGGTGCCTGAAGGCTGGTTGATTCATGCTGCCAAGATAAGTAATCTACTGGCATCAGCAGCAGCATGGGATCACAACAAAGCCTGCCTGTCCATGCCAGTATGCATGGTATTTCCCAAGAATTCATGACCCGTTTTATATATCAAATGACTTGAAAGTGTCGTATGTTCCTGTGACTCTGTTTACGGTTTCGTTGATGATCAGACTTCCTTTATCTGACAGAAAGATCAATTCGTTTTCTACAGAGATTGAGCTCAAGCTGGGAGCTGTGTAACATGGTAGCTGGGCTCTAGATCATTTTCTTGCGGAATTTTGACCAGCTAATGTGTTATAAAAACCAGCTTGGTCACCGTAAGAGTCTTTGTTGCCAGCTCTAGAGACGAGTTACTATGTTCTGAAGCACAGTTACCAGCCCCATTTAAATATCTCTGTTTGCCAAAATTAATATTGTGATTAAAAAGCTTTGAAAACAGTGTTATGTGGTACACACCTCAAAGTGCATATCAAGGAAATTTGAGTCACTACGGAAGTGTTTCACATCACTGCGTAAACCGTTTCCTTAAATATTTACTATCGATGCGATTTGGAGTTTATACCTTAAAAAAAAAAAAAAAAAAAGATTGTAGCCCTATATTAAAAATTGCTCTTGCATCTTCATCTACGCTTGTTTCTTGTGCATATTTAAGTAAGCTGTGAAAGTAAGAGGCGTCTGAGAATGCAACCTTTCTGGCTTTATGACCCTGGGGCATCTGTGTAGCAATGGCAGAGCTGTCAATGAATGCTCAAAAAATATATCAGGGTTCTAAAGCTGTAGGCTGATTTATTTTAAATATATGCAATAAATAGTGGCCCCTCTTGATCTGAGTTGTCGAAAGTATTTAGGCTACTTAGTACTTAGGTTAAAAAATAATGCATTAGATGCAAAATATCAAATCAAGTCTTATGTAATTTGTTACTTTAACAGTCCTTATGTATGAACTCTGTGAATTTGTCTCCAATGCCACTTTGGTTAAATGTTTTCCATTTACATTTTTAATTTAGCAGACACATTTGTATACAAACTGACATACAAATCAGAATAAATGTCGTATTTACAAGACATTCCTGTCATGTTGTATCCACTTCAATGAACCTCATACATTTGTAGGTGTGGTTTAAGTGTTCAAAGAGCAACCCCTTCATAGATTTTTACACTACAATTATTTTTTCAGGAAACGCATGGCTAAAGTAGTTAGGTCTGTACTGCATTAGCCTACATGTCCATATCAGTTTTCCAAATGATTTCCGTTATTTCGAAGCTTACAACAGCAGAAGAACCAAAACTTACAAAGATACCGACCCAGCCCATAAATATAACAAACAGAATTATAAAAATGGCGAACTTTTTCCATGTTTTTTTTTCACTGTGACTGTAAAAAAATAAAATTCACAGCTGGAAAAAGCTAAGTTACAAGGTGGTGTTGTCGATTGAAGCAGTTAAATGTAGTTTCTCTGTTAGTAGAGACGCTGCTACCACTGAACATTAATATGAAATGCAAAGATTCAGGTAATTTGCACATACTTCTCACAGCTACAGATAATCACTCTCTCTTTATGTAATAACTGCATTAGACTGCATTACACTGCATTACACAACAGCACTTTGGCTCAAGCCTCCATAACTAGTCTGAAATGACGTTTTTTAATTAGCAACGGAGGCTTGAGGAATTAATCCTACATGCAAGAGTGTTTTAAGGACAAAAACCTGATAATAATGTCTTGTGGTAACTGTAACATCAGCAGAATAACTTATATAACTTCAGTCTATTGAATTATTAGAAAAATAATGCTTTGTGTGCATGGCTGTTTCACTACTTTGTGTGTATTGTTTTTATGATTATCAAATATTCCTTGCATATTTCTTCTAAAATGTCAATTATTTCTTGCTTGTTCATACTTGATCCTTTTCTCTCTTTTTATGGCTGATAATATGGACTGCTTCTGATGGCTGCCACTTCTTATTCACACAACAAGGAGGAGAAGCAGAGGGCTATGCTGTTTCTGCTCGTCTTTACTGCTGTTTGATTAACCATGATGAAGACTGAACCCCCATCAGCAGCCAGCAGCAGCACTGGCACCACCCTTGTAGCAAGAAGCGCATCGCCGCACAGGAACGCATATGAAGCTGGAATTCAATCTCTAAAGCCGCTTAAAGATTCCAGTGCTGCTAACGGCGAGGACGGGAAGCCTCGACCCCAGGGCCGTGGCCGCAGGTACGGCTCCAATGTGCATCGCATCAAGAATATGTTCATGCAGATGGGCTCTCCTGGGGATGAAGAGGATCCGTCGAAGGCCAAAGACCAGGCCGTCCGACTCTCCCTCCCCAGAGCGAGCAGTTTAAATGAGAACGTGGATCACAGCGCGCTACTCAAGCTCGGCGCGTCTGTGTCAGAGCGAGTTAGCCGCTTTGATGGAAAAAACGATGGTAGCAGCTCCCGTGGACCATCCACAGGCTTCTCCTCCAAGCTACAGGAGACACGGAAGATATTTGAGCAACGCCACCTGCAGGAGAAGCAGGCTGCCACCAATCGAATCCTGCTAAAGAAAGAGCGGGCCTCTGGGTTCCAAGATAGCCGTTTGGATGTGGTGGTGCGCTTTAATGGCAGCACGGAGTCATTGGACAGACTGGACACGGGGGACTGTCGCGCAGATGCAGTGTCCCCAACAGTCAGCCAATTGAGTGCAGTGTTTGAGCGAGCAGACCAACGCAACAACCTTCACCGACCAACCTCAACCTCCCCGCTGCCTTCTACCCCGGCCAAGGTGGGAGGAATCAGCTCCAAAGTCACCACCAAAAAGACACGAGTCTCCCCTCCGACAGAGAACCAAGAGGAGGGAGATCAGAGCAACGACCAAGAGGATTCACTTGGGAGTCCGAAGACAAGAGCAAGCGTCCAAGCTGACGGACCCAGAGGCAAACCATCCGAGGATGTAGCTTCTGCTATGGATTTAGATAAGGCCAGGTCGGAAGAGGGTTCAAAACCAGAGGAGTCTGCAGGAGCGCCGGATGCAGGGAGCAGACTGGTACAGGCGGATGTCCACGCCTCACTGGAAAATGGAGAGGCCACCAGCAGTCACGAGCCCTCCGAACAAAAGGAGGAAATCGGACAGGCCTGCAGCGAGGAGGAATCCCACAGAGAGGATATCTCAGAAGCAGATCTGGTGGACATCAGCGCCTACAGCGGGATCGGAGAAGACTCTGGTGGCAGTCAGCTGGATGAAGATGAGGAGGCAGAGGAGGACGAAGCTTACGAACCAGAATCCAGCTGTTCAGAAATCCCTGGGCTGCCCACGGAAGATGAACCACCACCCCCCAGCAGGAAGATCCGTTTCAGTACAAACCCCATCAAGGTAAGTGGCTAAAAAGTGTGAAAGCATTGAGAGAAGGAATGCGTTGTGTATTAAATTAGCGTGACAGTGTACACCGTCTTAAAAGCTGCGGGCACAGTTTCAATATTGGGTTTTCTGGAATGAATTATGGTAGGTTGTTGCCAACACTTTGTATAAAAGCATGGATGGGCAGGGTTTGGATGCTTGCAGGCATAAGAAATTAGAAGATTGCGTTTCTGTGGGCAATAATGCATAAAAGTGAGTTTGTTATTGGCATGAAGTAGTAGATGCCTTTGGTCTCATCCAATGTTCTGATACAGATTCTCCTTGAAAGGAGGACTGCTTCACTGCTTGCAGAGTCATCTCTGGGCACCGTCAGCACTTTGATACAGCACACGCATGCCATCGGCCCTCTCCAGCTGCTGACGGCCCACTTCTGCTGGTTTAAGAGCTCTCTCTCTCTCGCCGACTGTTTGCGCTAACAGACTGCATGGTTAGTCAGGTGGTGCACAGTGTCCTTTGTATGAGAGTCACATGGTCGTGTTCCTCTGTGTTTTGGTGACTTTCACATCTGAATTTCTATTCTTGAGACAATGGCACATTCACGTAATGACCACCGTTATCAGAGCGCCATCGCTTCAGACTGTTCATGTGGTCAACAAAGAGCAAAGCAAAGTTGCGTTTTGTGATTTCAAACATGCAGTCATTGCTAAACCGGCAAGATACTCTGCTCTGCAGGTGCTAGATTCACAGCGTGAGAGTTGCCAGCTCCTAATGGAGGCATACCAGAGGCATGCAGTATCTGAAGTGAACACTGTGTAATCTCACTGACGTCAAGGGGATTTGATACCGAGGGTTTTCCCTGTGTTACTGAACTGTGGCTTACACAGTCCCTTTCTGTTCCTAGTATAAAGATGATAGCGGTAGCAATGCTTGGAACTTTTTTAGTGCTTGTTGTTGACGTTTTCATTATTTCAATACATTTATTAAAAATCAGGTGGGAACATCTGTGAACATCAGTCCACCTGAGATCAGCTGAGATGGACTATAAGCTTTTGTATCCTTTGATCACAGCCTGATTAGTCTTTGCTGCTTTTGTATCAATAGACCACTACTGATCCTCGATCACTGTTCAAGGTAAACAGAGGCCTGGAGGAGTTCTTTGTAAATTTTAGTGCTTTTTGCAAAGCAGTAGGTAATTCAATGACCTAAAGGGTCAGGCGCTATGAAGACAAGTGCGTATATAAGTGTTTTATGTGTTTAGATGAGTATGTGCATAACTCATTTTTGTACATGGAGAGGCCCCAAAAAGCACTTTTGCGACACTTAAAATGTACTGTATGAGCTTGTTGCATTAGCTCAGGTTGTTCCAAACTAGGCATCATGAGGGAACTGCAGGGGAGTTGATAAAGAGCTAATAATTTATTAAATCATAAAAAACCCTAGTAGAGCCTTATCAGTTGAATATTAATCTAAAATGTAACAAATATTTGTTATTACGGGTCATGAACTGCTTTTGTTTTTAAGACCTGGAGGGCAAATCATCAATGCAGCAGCACAAGTTTTTCATCTGATTCATAGCACACCCTCAAAAGAGTAAAACAAAGGTACAGTATATGAACAAAATTGAAGGTGTGTCAATTTGCAATCCATATTAAGCCCCATGAGCATTCAATCATTAAACATTGCGACAAAATATTGTAGAAACACTTAAAGTGCTTTAATATATTTAAAACAGTAACTATTAAAATATCAAAAACAGTAATCTCTGTTTTAATTGTAATTTTGGGTAAAGCTATTAATAGGATATTTTAGCAAATCTATATAGGTATTAGGTAACGATGTAGAAGCAGGCGTTGATCTTCTGCGGATGTGGTGTTTGGCCGCACTATTACATCATTTACATTTACATTTCTTAATTCATAACCCATGTCCTGCATGAATAGCATGCTTTTGTTATTTTGCTACCATCTGTGTTATCTAATGCAAGCATAAAAAGTTCATAAAGTTAAGTTTTTAAAGTGTGCAAATTTGAGTTGTTTTGCTGGGGAACGGAAGGAAAAAAAGACTTGCAGTTAACTTTCTGAAACCATGTCTGCTGTTGTTTACATGCTAATGTTGTTGCACGTCCGCTTGCGTGAATATTCATTGTTCATTGTACCATCTGTACTCTCAGAGATGGTTTAGCATTCACATCCAGTTTATAGATCGGCCTTATTATTAAGTGCTTTGTGAGTCCAGACAGGCGTGGGCAGACTCTCTTATCCTCTCAAACACAGGAAGAGCTACACAGCAGTTTCAGGAGAGGGAGGTGGTTCACGCAGGACTGTTGGTGGAAGTTGACATTTTAGAGCTGATCTAAGGCCTGGTTTGCAATTCAAGTGAGAAGTTCTGGGTTTAGATGTGATGTAAGATCCAAAAACAAGTATAGAAAATAAAAGATTTCCTTACCCTGAGAAGGAAACGCAGTATAGAGGAAGGGGACAAATTAGACATATAGATATAATTTCTCAATATATACAGAAAACATACAGGATCCAGCATGTAACATTACACTTACTGTGCATGCTGTTTAACAGCAGGAATAGACTGTTTTATTTGGACCCTGTCTGATTGTTTCAGCTGGCATATGTGCGCTCTAGTAGCTCACAACCTCAACAGATTGCATCCATTCCTGCTGCTAAAAATAGTGGTGTTCTTCACTTTCACATAATCCAGAAAGTCCTACTCTCTGCACTACAGGTGGTTGTTTACTCTGGATTAAGGTAGCACTGATTCCAGGCAGTAAGACGGGAAATAATAGTGCCGTGTGCGGTTGTTGCGTTGCCGAATGAGGCCCGTTATCAGGGTGCAACAGGAAACTGACAAAAAAGGAAATACTGCCTTAAAGGGGCAGTGCAGGTGTTGCTGAAAACCGTGTATGCATCTGCTTTGTTGCCTCCTGCACGGAGGGATGTTGATTGGCTTCTGTTAGAGCAAAACTATGGCTCAAATGAAAACTAATCTAGCATATCATCATAGTTTAACAGCCCACTTTTGTTCTCCAGTGACATGAATAGTGCATCGTTCATTCAGATTCCACAGTATCGGAAAATTTAGAGCAAGGCCTCTTGGGTAATCAATAGGGCTGGGCGCTGTGCCGAATATTTGCAATATATTTGTTAGTTGTATTTCTTAAATGCTTTAAAATGGTAACTCTTTTAAGGAGCATATTACTGTATATTGTGAATTGTTTTGTGAAAAACAGTGTGGACAATATTGTTTAAACGGTTGTTTAGAACCAGATCTGTGCATTGTTTTTATTAAACATTTTAGCAACAATTGCTATTTAGCCATTTCACTTAGCGATGTTTTAGTTTTATAGTATTTAGTTTAAGTATTTATATATTTAAATATATATATATATATATATATATAAGCTTGTATTTTTGTGTTTTTTTAGTCTTCTTTTTGATTTTAGTTTAATTTCTAGGTGTGTTTCAGCCTGTATTGAGAAAAATTTTTCAAAAAAATGTATTTTATGGTTTCAATTTAAGTTGCAAAACAGAAACATATTGTTATTGTTGTTTATCTATATCACTCAGCCCAAGTCTAGGCTTCATTATTTTGCCTTGTCAGTTCTTTATATCATTTGTCTGTTCAATCGTACAGCAGGAAACCCTGGTTTTGAAGTCACCAAACAAGTTATTTTGCCAGAACTTCAACCTCCAACCTTTCAATTATAATGTTGCTATACTACGATCCATGTACATTGATTTAAAAAGACATTATTAGGCTAGCTGAATACGGAAAACCACGAGGTGGACTGCTTCAATCCTATAGAGGGCCTTTGTCTGGCTTTTGGTGAGGATATTGATTGATGTATGGCCTCATTTTGTTAAACAGCTCTCTCTGACCATCCCCTCCGTCAATGGCTCACTAGACTAGAGTCCTGCACACCATCAGACCCCAGGCGTCCTCACTGTGGGAAAAAGAGTCAAATATATGCAGTAATGGAGGAAAACCCTATGAAGTATGTTAATTGCGTAGTCATTAAGATCCTTTTGACAGCTCAACCGTTTTCGGAGTGTTTTTCTTGATTATGATGTTGATGTGTGTCTAAATGCCTCCAGGCCAAACCCAGACTTAATATTTAGGCTGCAAGCTTTCTGGTGTAAAAAGACTAACAAAGTTAAACTGCTGTGTCTTATATATGTTTGTTTAACAGCAGTCTGGCAAATATGATGGCCAATAATAAAGTCTGACTTTAATTAAGGAACTAAAGGTTAGCCAGTGTCCAGATGTGCACTTTACTGGATGTGACAAAAACATCTTTGTCATAGAGGTTTTATATTTTCAGCATGTTGATCATTTCGAGCCAATATCTAATACTTGTGTAAAGGTATCGAACAAAGCAATGAACAATGACGTTAAATCGAGGAAAAGCTGTCATTTCCTCCATTGATTTTCTCTCTAGTCAAATTGATTATTTCTGGTTTTTCTCAGTGGCCTGGTATCGTTGTTTTTGCTCTCGGGGAGAGACAGGGAGGATAAAAGGAGGTCAGAGGTGCTTCTGTCTTGTCGGATGTCTTTTAAAATTATCTCTTGCTCCGAGCCATTATTCAGCTGCCCCTTACATGTTACAAGCCATTTAGTGATGTTTATCTTTTTATGATACAGTTCTGCATTCTGCATCAGCTTTGCCATCATAAAAACCTCTCCCGTTTAGACTTGTGGGATTGGCTTGGTCTGAGAAATACATTAGTATTGCTTTATTGCCTGACAAATAATGGAATTGTTGTATTTCCAAAGGGGTTTCAGGTTGCATAATAGTTGTAAAGTGTAAAATTTTTGGAATGACTAGCTATATCTTCTCAGTCTAAGTCTTTATACTTTACAGTGGCATAAAGCGTTATTGTTTTCTTACAGCTTACCTTTATTAATTTAGCTACTCAGCTGATAGCTTTCATGCAAAGGGACTCACAAATGAGATGCATCACATGCTGTTTATCATAAGAGCAATATTTGCAGTGCATGAATCTAAGTAGCTTGAATCTAGATTTGCACACAAGCTAGAGCAGAAGTGAAATCCAGAAAAGAGATTTATGTAAATATGCTTATTTATGGCCTCTGATGTTACCGTTTGCTGATGATCGAGCATGCTTGCCGGTACCTTGAGTTGTTTAATAAAGAGCTGCACATGGATCCTCCTCGTCTTACCTTTGAATCATGACAAATGGGTTCTTCTGCAATGTTTTTCCTGAATCAATTTCTGTTCTGAACTTTGTTTTAATGGTTAAATTAAAAAAGTATCAGCCTAAACAAAAAACATGTCTAACTAATTGAAATCATGAATCATGCAAAATTTTGCTTTTTAACAAAAATTTAATTTTAAGGCCCTATACATTCAAATTCAGTTTTATTTTGATTAATATATAAATAAATAAGTAAAATGTCTCGTAAAAATAATGTTTTAATAATAATTCTTTAGTAGTAGCATTGTCCTGGCTAATGTGAAAATTTGGCTTAATCAGTGAAAAATAATGACTCGGTAGTGCTTATCCAATCATTTGTGGGGGTTTTTTGTTTGTTTTCTTGAGTGAAGGAGTGTCTGCTGCTCCAGAACGAAACTACGTGGTTTGACACAAATTTCAACTGTCATTTTTTCATAATTATCCCAGTTGTTTTGTGCCTGGAATGTGTCCCTCTCTGAGGTCTCTTTGTTAAGGAACAGCAAAACAAGTGCATGAGACGTTGACCAGTATCTGTTTTTAGCCGTTGAGGACGTTAACTTGAAAGAAGCAGCATTCTTTTGATGTTGTTTTGACTGAGGCGCATGGGACGGAGTAATTTTTTGAGTAGTCTTTGTCTTTCTTGCTGTATAAAGCAGCTTTAGCCACTTTCTAGTTCCTGCGTAAGAAATGCCAGCCAGGGCAAGCGTCTCCTTCCCCTCTGTGTGGGAGAGCAGAACATCAGTTCTTGGATAACTCATAGGGAGTCTGTTGTAGAAAGGTTGCCAGGGTCACACTGGAATACCCAGCGCACTCGTTTATTTCTTTCGTTCTTTCTTGTCGCTGCTGTTTCTCTATAGCAGTCTTCTTGGTGCTGGCCATCTGGAGAGAGAGAAACGGGGCACACTGAAGCCTCTGTTCTCCACTTCTTCATCTCACATTATTTCACTCAGTCTTTTTCCTTTAACATTCTCTCTTTTAGGCTCTCGGACATGTGCCGTCCAAACAGGTCTATAATACCTGGAGAAAGCCGTTCCCATTCAAGTCAGTTGTTGGAAAAAATCTAGTTGTGATTTTTCTGCTAAAAAATTGTGTTGATGATATGAAATGAAAAAAAAAAGCTCATGGTTTGATGTGCTTCTTTGCATGGCTGCACAATTAATCAAAATTGCTGTAAAATCGTGATATGTTAAGAAATTAAATAAAAACAACATACTGTAAGGGCCAAATTGTGCAGCCATGCAAAGAAGCACATCAAACCATGAGCTTTTTTTTTCTTTTTCATTTTATATTCCAGCTCTAACTTTTATTTTTTTAAATCTGTGAAAACTTATTTAATAAAGCTACAAGATATTTCTTAATTTTTATTTTAAACAAGATCCTTGAGCATTTAATTCTGATGCATGAAACTGTTCATTGCAGACGTGAACTAGACATGGACATAGTACAGTGCACCCCATAAACCAGAGCACAGCTGTCATCATGGTTTGGAGTGTATCATAGTTAATTTTTTTGATGTTCTTGTTTTTGTGCATGTGATACTCTAGATTTGCGTCATCTATATATTTTCTGTAAAATGCATAGATGATATATAGAGTACTGGCCATGTTTAATGTAGAAACCATACAGTTTTTTCAAATTCAAAGACGATTTTTCAAGTAGATTGTATATTTAGATTATATCACTTAAAGAAATATACGTCCATAGTTTGTAAAACATACAGTTAGCAATATGCCATTCTTTGATGTGTCTCATGGTACTTTTGTGAACGTGTCAAAGACTGAAAGACAAGAGAAGAAATGGTTGAATAAAGTTATAAAGTGATTATTTAGGGTTTTTTGCACACAAAAAGTATTCTCGTAGTTATCCTACTACCTTTCTTTGTCTTGAAAGTGGTATTGTGTTGCTGTCTATCCAGGGTCAGAAATCTCTCGTATCTCATATTTCATTCATTAACAAATTCATTAGATAAACAAAGGTCTTGGTTTGGAACAACACGAGGGTGAGTAGCTAATGATATTCATTAATGAGTTTCATTATTGGGTGAACTACCCCTTTAAAAAGCAGCAAAAAAAATTCCAATTCTATGCACACATTAGGCTTTTTGACGGAAGTATGTAGTAGTTATATTAACATATATTTTTGAAAAATTTTAGGAACCAAACAGTTGACAGTAGCCATTCTACTTTTTTTTTTTTCATACAATGCAAGCCAATGGCTACCGTCAGCAGATTGGTTACCACAGTTCTTCAAAATATCGTCTTATGTACCAAATGGATGAAAGAAACTTTAGGGTGAGTAAAATATTATGGCATCTTAAGTTTTGGGTGTACTGTCCCTTTAAGAAACACTATATCTTGCCTGTTGACTTCATAGGTCTCTACCCAAGTGTTTTCTTTCTTTACACTGCGATTAACGCTCCAAATCGGTGGTTGCAGGGCTGGGTTCAGCTTCCACATTATTTATGCATGATCTCGAATCTACTGGTCATGTTTCGCTAAATGTTTCAACAATACTGATCAGACTCTGAGCACCTCTCTGCCACCTTTTTTGCTCTGATAATAGATCCTTGGATGGGCTTCCCTGAACACTGCAGCGAAGGGAGGCAGGCAGGCTGCTTTTCCATCTCTGTTTTCTCAATAAACCCATTTGACTGCTTTGACTGCTGTCAGTAGTTCACCAAACTAGGGGTGTTCACCAAATAAAAATAGTCATCATTTACTCACCCTCATGGTGTCCTAAACCCATATGACTTTCTTCTGTGGAAAACAAACAGTTAAACATCCTAGTTACACCCTGGGTATAATTTATGTAATTATGTTTATTGTCATTTTATAGTCTATAGTCCCTGTCCACTTTCATTACATAGAAATCAGGTCAGAATATTTGATGCAGCAAGGATGCATTAAATTGACCAAAAATGACATTAAAGATGCATGCTATGTTGTTAATTTTTACGTTGTTAGTTTTTAGTTTGTAGCTGTTGTTTTGAACTGTCCAATAGTTTCATAGTTTCCATAAATAATGCATGTTTCATAAGCAACAATTCAGCATATTAAAATAAGGATCACTGTAATGATGGAAAAAAAAATATTTAAAATATATGAAAATAGAGAACTGTCATTTTCAATTGTATTACCATTTGTCAAATAAATGCAGCCTTGGTGAGCATTAGAGACTTAGAGACTTTAAGATGGACTATCCCTTTAATTCTTGTCTGGATGTTCAGTAATGTTCCCAAAACAGACTGGCTAGAGTTACTGATGCACAAGCTATTAAAACATGTTGTTGCATTAATCACAAAGGCTTTAGTCATTCAGTCCCGAGAGACTGCATTCCAGCACTCTGAATAGCAAGTCCTGATGTCGAGAGACTCTAATACAATTACTTACATTTGTGTGTGTTTGTGCTGGAAAATGCTGGAACAGCTGTTCGGTCCATAGATCAATATTAAGGTAGTATAAATGGAAGTAAGACCAGCCATTGTGGCCTGGACGGGAAGCCCTGGAGGTATGCGTGTGTGACCACGATTGTTTGCCTTTATCTAGTAAGCCTGTCCATTTTCCTCAAACGACACTTGTAAGACTTATCAACACTAATTGCGTTTCCATCCAAAGTTGCAAATTTAAACTATGCGCAAAATTGTAATATAGCATAAAAGGTTTGAAAACCTAAGGTCTGTACATCATCCGAGCCCATTATGCTACAAGTACGCCAAGTATGTTTACATGCGTTTGAAAGCTTTTAAAGCAAACTTTAGTCTGATTTAAGATGTTTAGTACATTTAAACAAACTTACTTTTAGCTGCCATGTCAATTCACCCATAATGCCTCAGTCACAAAACAAACAGCAGCGAGTCAAGCAGAGGTCAGATGTCCTCAGGAGTCACAGCCGCTTGATGGGATTAAACCAACAGGTTCTTAAGGATTAGCAGCATGTCTTGTGAGATTAGAGGAGTGCGTATATAATCTGTAATCTATATAATCCTTTGACTGCTTTTCATGTTTTCACTGATTTTAATATAGCACTTATTTTTTGACAGAAATGAATACTGATTTTTAGCAAGGACACATTAAATTGTTCAAAGTGACAGTAAATACTTAAGATTTCAGCTTCAGCTCATTTTTATTAGTCGAAGAATTTACAAAATGTATCAGTTTCTACAAAAAATAGTAAGCAGCCCATCTGTTTTCAACATTGACAATAATAAATAAAATAATAAATGAAGACTGGACTAATGGCAGAAACAATAAATTCTATTTTAAAATGTGTTCAGAACATTTTAGATTTTCATAAAATGTTTTTTTATGGAATTTCTGATTAAATGCAGCCTTGGCTAGGGAACTTTAAATTAATTAAATAAAATGAAAAAAAGCCAAAGCATTTGGACAGCATTAACAGTAATGCAGTGCTGCATATTACATAATTTGAGAGCTGTAGTTCCGTTTTGCTTTGCTTAGTTGAAGTTATTCTGCATAAGAATAATCTGCATAATATATAGTTTGCTAGAAGACATAAGCAAGAAGATCCTGGCCTCTGAAGCAGCCTCTTGTAGAGTTGTTTATGTTTAAATTAGATTACTGGGTGCAAAAGCTCCACGTCCATGAGCATTTTGTGCTTGTTTACGATGAATAGTCTTTGCTTCTCCTAACCTGACTGCGCTGCAGAGTTCTTGACATATCCATGAAGCCTCATTTAACACATGGAAACACATTTAAGTGCTGTATAATTGCTAGAAAAGAAAAAAAAGCATCAGGTAAAAGTGCAGCATGTTTCCTACAAAAGCAATAACTTCCCCTGCTTTACACAAATAGTCTAGTAGTCTTAAGTAGTTTTTTTTTTTTTACGTTGCAGTAAATACACTGAGTGCACACACTCTACACAAGATGCAACAAAGCAATCATTGCAAAAAAAATTTCCATTGTATGAATACATCATAATTAGTACAAGGCATCAGTTGACTGTCTAAAATTTGACGCCACTTCCAGTGTAGTGTTTATGCTAACTTTAGTCATGTTGCATCCCATTCCCATGGTCCACGCCTGGCATAGACACTGTGTAAAACTGCGTTCCCTTTCAGTCAGTCACTTCGACGTCACATTGGTGACCGACAAATAGGAATCTCGCTTCGAGATGCCAAAACAACTCTGCGTGTATGCAAACACGCCTAGGTCAGCCGATCTAGAGGTGGTACTCACGGGTGGTACGTCTTTTCAAAGACGATTCCTTCGGGATGTCCTACCAACCGTGCGTTGTTGGATGTGGCCGTTACCTGGCGCCGGTGGACAGTCACAAACACTGTCTAACATGCCCGGGCATTGAGCATTGAGCATTGAGCGGCGTTCGTCGATGGTTTATGTTCCCATTGCGGGAAGATGACCATCTCGGAGTTGCAGACAAGGCTTAACTACATGGCCGGTGGGGAAGTCCCTATTCCTCTTCCGCATTCTGGGGCTTGCGCTGGCAGCGTCCGCGGAGCTTCCGGTTCCAGGGGAGATAGGGCAAGCCTGACGGTGACGGTCACATGCACTCCGACACTGAGTTTCCACAGTTAACACAGTTCCTGTGCAAGGTCAGGGAGGACGAGGAGCAGGTCCTGCTGGTAGCCCCCTATTGGCCCACCAGGACCTGCTTCCCCAAACGTATGCTCCTCCCGACAGCCCCTCCTTGGCCGATCCCTCTGAGGAAGGACATACTGACTCAGAGACGGGGCACCCTGTGGCACCCACGCCCAGATTTGTGGAAACTCCACGTCTGGACCCTGGACGGGACACGGAGGTTCTAAGCCTACCTCAAGGGGTAGTCGACACTATTTCTTCTGCGAGAGTGCCTTCTACTAGAGCTGCCTACGCGTTGAAATGGAACCTGTTTGTCGGATGGTGCTCTTCTCGACAAGAAGACCCCCAAACATGCCCGATCAGATCTGTGTCTCTCTTTCTGCAGCAAGGGTTGGAGCGAAGGCTGTCTCCCTCTACTCATCATCATCAGGTTCCTTAGGGGGGCTAGGAGGTTAAATCCTCCTCGGCCTCCTACTGTACCCTCTTGGGATCTCTCTCTTGTGCTAAGAGCATTGAGAGAGGATCCCTTTGAGCCTTTACCAGCAGTCGAGTTGAGGTTTTTATCAATGAAAACTCTCCTCCTGCTCGCATTGACCTCCATCAAGAGGGTAGGGGACCTGCAGGCATATTCGGTCGATGATTCGTGCCTCGAGTTTGGGCCCGAGGATTCTCAGGTAATCCTGAGACCACGGCCCGGCTACATGCCCAAGGCAGATCCCACCTTACTGTTGCTGTGTCCCGTCCGAGCATTAAGATGTTACGTAGACCGGACACAGAGCTTCAGGACCTCAGATCAGCTCTTCATTATCATGGAGGCTGGCAGATGGGGAATACCGTCTCTAAGCAGAGGTTGGCCCACTGGATAGTGGATGCCATTACCCTGGCTTACCAGGCTCAGGGTGTGCCCTGTCCCCTCAGTGTACGCGCTCAGTCAACTAAAGAAGTGTAGCGTCGTCCTGGGCGTTGGCTCGTGGCACCTCGCTTTTTGACACTGTAGAGCTGCGAGTTGGGCGACCCCTAACACGTTCGCTAGATTTTATAGCCTTTGTGTGGAACCATTTTCTTCCCCTGTTCTCACCTCTAACAGAGCTGAAGAGCCGGAGTAGGACCTGTTTGGTTGGCTTGGTATCCTTCTCCAGTAATCCTTATTGGTAGACACTGTGACTGATTGAAAGGGAACGTCTCGGTTACGCATTGTAACCCCTTGTTCCCTGAAGAAGGGAACGAAGACGTCACGTCCCGTCGCCATAGGGGCTGTACCGCTGCTAGGGGCCGTAACACCGGCTCGGCTCCTCAGCGAAGACCTAATGAACACTAGAAGGTGATTGGGTTTAGCTGATCCTAATCAGCGTATGCCAATGAAAATCATTGGCGTGTCTGCATACACGCAGAGTTGTTTTGGCATCTCGAAGCGAGATTCCTATTCGTCGGTCACCAATGTGACGTCACCGTTCCCTTCTTCAGGGAACGAGGGTTACAATGCGTAACCGAGACGTTCTTCATGCTGCAATGCATTCTGGGTAACAACACAGGTAAAGCTCCCATCATGCACTGCAGTATGAATAATTAATGTCACCACTGTTGAGGATCATGTGATACATGTTAATGTCTAAAAGCGCGAGCAAATGCAGTATTAACTTTTCAAAACTAAAATATTATTAATGATTATTATGGGTTTTGCAGTTTTTGTATCAGCTGAACATCAATATTGATTCAGCAATGCACAGATGTTTGCTGTCAAACAATATTGTACTTGCTTGAATTCAAATAAATAGAAGTTTATCAAAAGGGCCAAGAGCCCTAGAGCTAAAATAAACTCTGACCACAATTACAATAGCTTTTATTTTTATATTTCCTGTAACTAATAAAACATTGGCATCTAAAGCTCTGTTAATCCTCAATTAGAGCTTCTATAGACATACAATAAACTCAATCTGGTCAAAAAAAAAAAATTACATACATATGTAAACAACTGGAAAAGATGATTATCTTCAAAGTCTTAGTTTCTTGAATTATGCTCTATATGGATTAAATTTAACTACTTATTTAACTCAATATCAGATAAAATAATGCAAACATCATATGCAATCACTAAATCTTTAATCAGTGTTTTTGGTGTTTCAGTTCAGTGGATGGCGCTGTCACAAAAAACTAGGGTCCTAACACTGCGGTCCTAAAACTGGGGTCCTACAGTAAAACTGTTGCTCCTCCAGTTGTGCAGGAACACCCTTCTGAATAGAGTACATTTTACGCAGAAGTTCATCATTAATGCTCAATCATCATTTAATTATTAACTTAGCTAATTACTGAGCTAATTAACTTTATCTCTGCTTTAGAGTTAATTTAACATTCATTTATTTCGAGAGGGACCAAATGTTATCTCAATAGAGTATATTTTACTCTGGGGAGTTTGCTGTGTATTTGTAAAGTAGGTGAAATTATGTAAGGAAAGGGCAGTTATTTTTTTTGTGATACACCAAAACTCTTTAAGGATGACGTCATCACGCACACCATTTTATCGGTAAAAGGCCGGTTGGATGGAAACAGACTGGAGACAGCAAATTTCACAAATACTTTTTACCCAAATTATCTTTGTCGATAAGAAAACAGCGTAAAAACTGGACAGAAACTAGGCTAGTATTATTTTAGCTGAGATTCAGATTTGAAGATTCTGTAAACCAAAACATAGATGTATAAGAGAGAAGTGAGACAAACCAGGCGCTGACGCAGACATCGTCTGGGTTTTCGCAGATGGCATTGATGTTGCAGAAGGATTGGCAGAAGCCGGTGGCATTACATGCCGTAGATTCAATATCACAGAACTTACAGAGCTTGTTAAGTCTGAACCATTTTATGTTATCTGACGTACAAGACACACAAAAAAAGAGTGAAATAACTTTTTAACAATAACATTTTTACTCAGACGTGACTGAGTGACTGACTTTAAAAATGTTTTGAGTACAGGAAGTGTTTAAGGATATGTCAAATTCCATACTACGATAGCATTTTAGTGCCACCAAAAAAAAAACTAAATTCAAAACTACGAGATTAAAGTTGAAATATTAAAGTCGGCCTAGATTGGGAGCTCTCAGCTACAAACAAAATGTGTATCATAACATGATATATATATATATATATATACATATATAATAGCCTAACATATACCTGTGTACAATGTAAGTAATTCATTTTCCAATTACAATAAGACTTTATTATAAATGAGTCTATAGCCTGTTTTCCCAGGCCTTCCAATGTTCCCTCACTTTATGTCTTGCTATACACTTGAAACAAAGATGAAAAACACATTCAATTAAAAGCTGAGCTGTTTTATATCAAAAAGCAACACAACAGTATACTTTAATAACCTGACTCACATAAACACAGCTCATAATGATTAAATATAATACAGCGATCTGATCAGTAAAGAATTTGAACAACACATTACTGTAAGACACCATTTGTGTTTCGCTATAAAACTGAAAGCTGAGACTTTGTTATAAAATTACTAAAGGGACAAATCTTTTTGCTTTTGGGTGGCTCACTATAACCAATCCAAGCCTATAATCCAATTCCAAGCATATTGTCCCTGTCAATATATATATATATATATATATATATACATATATAAATGATATCATTTCTGCTAATAATCCAACATTAATGCCTTTGTAGTGTATTAAAATGGGTTAAATAAGAGAGCTACTACACACCCCAAAGGACTTTATTCTTATAGTTTTGATTGTATTCTCAAAATTTCTCAAAATTATTCACAAATAATGTGGTGTCACATGACAAAATTATCCTATCAGCAGCGTCTGTGTTCGTGGTGTTGCTCGTGTCGAAGCACAGCAGCCTTTCAAAAGCGCAAGCCACAATTGGTATCATCCATCAATAAATTTATGTAATATGATAGGACAGGTAATAATAGCGAATTATAGCTAACATTGTAACTGTTTCTAAAAGTTATATCTTGTTTTTTTTCCTCCACTTGTCCTAACATTTGTCTATAGATATAGTCCTAAGCTCCTTGCTGTTAGATTCATCAGGCAGTCGTACCTTGAGCGTGTGTGATTAATACTGATGTGAGTATCAGGATCAGCAGCACTCCAACCCGCATCCTGTCATCTGATAAACACAAAACCACCATTACAGATACATTTACACATTCTGTATACACATTTCTTAGCTATTTCGTGCAGTTAACTTGATAGTAACGTTATCGCTAAGTTCCATTCCACAACCTTTCAGTTTGGTGGTTATTAATAAACTAGATCCTTTATTGAACTAGCAAATTACTAAACCTAAAGCTAACCATCGTTTAAATCTTCTGTTATTTCATTTTGAACACGTGCTGTGGTGCTTACATGAGGGCATCTGCACAATCATGTTAAACTGAAAATGGATCACAGAGATAAGGATGGATGGTAGTTCCAAGTCAGTTTAATCACCATTCCAGATTAATTTGCTACTTTAACATCTCTTTAGCCAAGCATTCACATAATGTATCTCATAACCTCATATTACATTCCTGATCAAATACATTATCATTCTTTAGCTTGAAATGTTTTGAACAGAAGCTAAATACACACATTTATTTTCTATCATCTTTTGAAACTAGAGATTATTTAAGCTGACGTTTTGATTTGAAGATCTGAGAAGACACTAACTCTGAATCCATATTAAAACTATCATATGATAATATATCATTTTTTGTATAATCATTGTTTCCTAACACACTATGATGCTCACCTGCTGTTCAGATCAGAGGAAGTGAATGAACCTAGCAGTCAGAGCAAATGAACACTGACTGAGAAGAAGACCGGAACACAGATTCAGATCTACTGACTCAAATATATATTCTGTGACATAGACAAAAAAAAATGTTTGGTCCCTTCCGTATTCATATAACATACATTACCACCTAAGCAAACAAATGATCAGCGGAAACTGTTAAGAGTGAGTGTTTAAAAAATAGTTCCAAAATGACGAATGAATGGATCTGTCTTTGAGTTCTTCTGGCCGTGAAATGCACATCTACGCTGGACCTCCACGGATGTCTAAATATGTAATCTTTTGGATGTTTATATTAAGATGTGCTGCTGCATAAGTTACGTGTGTACATAAGCCTGCACATAAAATAATCACACAAGAGGTCCAAAATCAGTCCAGTCCGACCCAGATGGCATTTTAATCAAGCGTACATCACAAACACTAACACATTACTGTACATAAGCAAGAATCAGAGTTCTAATTAATTATTTTATTGTGAATATTACATTTCTTAAAAAAACATCTCTTTTACATTTCTGAAAAAAACATTTCTTTAACAGCTGTTATTTAAACTAGAAAATAAAAATAGAATGTGCTTAATTCTAAATCTGTGGCAATGGAAATTTCTCTAACAGTTTTACATTAATGTTAAACAGGCATTTTTTTTAAACTAGAAATTAAAAGTTCTTTTTCAATATGTTTACTCTCCTTTTCTTGGTCCAAGAGCACCAGCTCTTCCAGGAGTGTGATTCATGTGTCCCACCATAGATGCACGATGAAGTCAGAGCTGTGGAAGAAATTGTTTTTTGTATTTTTCTCCCATAACAGTCTTGCATTTCCGTAAAATCAAACAAGATGTTATGATTTTAGTTAGCGTTCCCTTGACAAGTCATGTGTGGACTTTTATTCTGAAAGAGGGTTAGGGTTAGGGGTTGGAGTATTTGGTGTCACCCAGCCCGCAGCTCGACAAGTATCTGCCAGTGAGGCCCCGTGTGCCAACGCATAGGAGGATGCTGCACCCCTAGTGGAGTGAGTGCGCACACCCAGGGGACACGGCTGATCTTAGACCTGGTACGCCAAGACGATTGCATCCACTATCCAGTGGGCCAACCTCTGCTTGGAGACAGCCTTTCCTTTCTGCTAACCTCCATAACAGATAAAGAGCTGCTCAGAGCTTCTGAAGCTCTGGGTGCGGTCCACGTACAAGCGCAATGCTCTGACGGGACACAGCAACGCCAAGGCTGGATCCGCCTCCTCCGAGGGCAGTGCTTGCAGGTTCATCACCTGGTCCCTGAAGGGAGTAGTGGGAATCTTTGGCACGTATCCAGGCTGGGGTCTCAGGGTCACCTGAGAGTAGGCCGGCCCGAATACAAGACACTCTTCGCTTACCGAAAATGCTTGGAGGTCCCCGACCCTCTTGATAGAAGTGAGCGCGGTCAGGAGCGCTGTCTTAAGAGACAGGTATTTCAGCTCGACTGATTCCAGCGGCTCAAAGGGAACCCTCTGTAGGCCTGCTAGCACAACAGAGAGGTCCCAGGAGGGTATCAGGGGAGATCTTGGAGGGTTTCGCATCCTTGCGCCCCTCAGGAACCTTACGACGAGATCATGCTTTCCAATGGACTGGCCATTCACTGCATCTTGATGGGCTGCTATGGCAGCCACATACACTTTCAAAGTGGAGGGCGACAGCCTGCGCTACAACTTTTCTTGCAGGAAGGAAAACACTACTCCAATCGTGCATGATCAGGGGTTCTCCGCACAAGTAGAACACCAGTCAGTGAACAGACGCCACTTCAAGGCATAAGCTCGCATCGTAGAGAAGGCTCTTGCCGAAGTGATCGTGTTAACCACCGCCGTGTCCCGTCCAGGAGCCACATATGGAGGTTCCACAGGTCCGGGCGTGGGTGCCACAGGGTGCCGTACCTTGCGGCCAGCTGTGTGCCAGTGCATCCATGCCGAGGGTCCCCTCGGTGCGGGAATAAAACCACTGGCAGTGGGAGGACTCGCGGAAAGCGAAAAGGTCTACCTGTGCTTCCCCGAATCGACTCCTGAACAGCTGAACCGACTTGGGATGGAGACGCCACTCTCCCGGGTAGGTAAGCTGTCATGGCTGCACGATTGAGCTCCCCCGGGATGTGCACAGCACGCAGGGATTTGAACCGGTGCTGGCTCCATAGGAGGAAATGGCGGGCGAGCTGGTACATGCGACCTGACCGTATACCGCCCTGCCAGTTGATATACACTACAGTCGCAGGAATCGCTGCAGGGCCAATTACACTGCTACCAGCTCTAGGCAATTGATATGTCTAAGCAGCTGGGGCCCTGTCCAGAGCCCCGAGGCTGCCTGCCCGTTGCATACAGCTCCCCAGCCCACTATGGAGGCATCTTTCGTGACGACAGAGTGCCGAGACACCTGGCCCAGGGGCACTCCGACCCGCAGGAACACAAGGTCTTTCCAGGGACTGAAAGTGCGGCTACAGTCCAGGGTGATAACCACACAGAGAGTGCCACGGCGCCATGCCCATCTCAGGAACTGGGAGTTCAGCCAGTGCTGTAGTGGTCTCATATGGAGTAATCCGAGCGCCGTTACAGCAGCTGCGGATGCCATATGTCCCAGGAGCCTCTGAAATTGCTTCAGTGGCACCACTCTCCTGCCTTCGAGGGAACTCAGGCAGGTCAGCACTGACCGAGAGAGTTTGCTCTTTTCCCAGTTGACTTGCAACCCCAACCTGTGTAAGGCACGGTGCAGAACTCGCAGGTCCAGGATGGGCCGAAGGCCACTACCCTTCTTTGGCACAATGAAGTAAGGGCTGTAAAACCCCAACTTTATCTCGGCTGGAGGGACCGGCTCTATTGCATCCTTTGCCAGAAGGACAGCAATATCCTCGCGCAGTACAGAGGCGTTTCGGGCTGCCACCACAGTCTTGAGCACTCCACTGAATCTGGGAGGATGCCGGGTGAACTGAATCGCATAGCCGAACCGGATCGTCCGAAGGAGCCATCTCGACAGGCTGGAAAGCGCGGCCCACGCCTTCAGTCTCGTTGCAAATGGGACCATTGGAGTCTGCCAGTCTGCCAGAAGGTGTGCAGCGGTGTGCAGCTGTGACACCTTCTCGGTGTCCTTCATTTCAGCCTGGCTCAACCATAGGTAGCGCTCCTGGGCCATGAGTGTGGACATCATCCGCCCCGCGCCGTGACCTTCGTTGCCCGGAGCGCAGCTCCTGCATCAACCCCGGGTCGGCACTACCCTCGTCTAGCTTTTTCAATGCCTTGGCTTGGTGGACCTGCAGGATCGCCATGGCATGTAGAGCGGAAGCAGCCTGCACTGTAGGCTTTGGCATGGTGTGGCCTCTGAGGGGGCACATCTCATAGCTACTGGTTTGTCAACCGAGGTTGTTCAGACTATATTACAATCCAGAGCTCCTTCCACTAGGAAATTATTTATGATGAAGTGGAGACTCTTCACTTCCTGGGTCATCATCAGGATCCAGTTAACTGTCCGATTAGTGCAGTTCTGGAGTTCCTGCAGACTAGACTATCCACAGGATTAGCTCACACCACACTTAAGGTTTATGTGGCGGCAATTTCGGCCTTCCACTCCCTTATTGATGGTCATTCAGTGGGTAGAGATCCGTTAGTGGTTAGTTTCTTTGTGGTGCACTGAGGCTGAGGCCTCCTATTCGCTCCTGAGTTACGACTTGGGATCTGACTTTGGTACTCAGGGCCCTCTCTCGAGCCCCCTTTGAACCGCTAGAGCAAGTCTCTGACGTCTCCTTACCTTTAAGACCGCGGTATTACTGGCACTGGCTTCGTTAAAGAGAGTAGGGGACCTTCAGGCTTGTCTGTGGCCTCCCCATGTGTGGACCGGTTTGGCTAAAGGCTTCCTTTACCCGCGAGCGGGTTATGTCCCTAAAGTTCCTTCAGTACCACTACAGCCAGTAGTACTTCAGGCATTCTGCCCACCTCCCTGCTGGGAGGTTAACCAAGAAGAGCTACGAAGCACTGGACATCTACATTCGTAGATCTGCTCTTTGGAGGAAGTCGGACCAGTTGCTGGTTGCTTTGGTCCTCCGCTGAGGGGATTATCTGCTTCATAGCAGACCCTGAGCAGTTGAATTGTGGAGACCATCTCTGTGTTTACGAGTTATCTGGTCTCCCCAGGTATGGCGGCCTTGAAGGCTATTTGGCAGGTGTCTCGTTTCCGGACATTTGCAGGACAGTGGCCTTTGAGTGGCCTTGACCTTTGCTAAGGTTCTATGGGCTAGACCTTCCGGATACCCCGGGCTCGGTGGTCCTTGTGCCTTAGTGTGCTCAATCCACACTGGCGGGGGCTTGGGAGTCTGGGGGCGTGGGTATTTTGTTCCCATAGCATTTTCTCTTGCCATACTGCCTGCGGCTCCTTTTGGGCACTTGCTTCATGTCTGAGAGCTGGTGTGCACTGCTTCGCACGTGAACTAGGGTTATATATATAACCCAGAGACGTTTTTCCTCTGTTGATGCCATTTTTGGTTTGTTTGTTTCTTTGATTTAATGGCTGATTGTTTGCTATTTCTCAGAATGTACTCTTTTCAGTCGAACTTGCATTTCATTAGGACCTTACTTATAGCCGTTGATCAGGGCCTGTATCAGTCATATACATCATGTTAGTCCGGTTGAAAAAGTCTAGATTCAGAGTTAAAGTTAATTCTATATTTCAGCCAAAAGCATAAATCAAGAGACAAATTGAAAGCAAACTGATTTATTGAATAGATACTGTTGTGTTTAAGGTGTTAACAGGGAGAATCTGCAGTCTGTAGGTGGAAACATCTCATCATCTCATGTAGATTTATGAAGACGGTTACAGAGAAATACTCAAATCAATGAGACACTTGCACATCTTTCACACAACTGACAATAAATGAGAAGAGGGCTAAAACAGACTGAAACTGTGTCAGGAGTCTAAGATTCAAGCTAAATGATCCAGAAAAACTGTAAGATAGGCATGTGACATCAAGTTAAATAAACTCTTTCCAGATTAAAATTTATGATAGATTTGATGTCTTTATATATGAATGCAACAGCAAAGGTGTTAATATAATCACTAAGATTCTCATATATAAACTCCTCATATTCTTTATAAACTAGACGAGCCCACTCAGAATAAAAAATAGCACATATTCTATCAGCAATTTCCTCACCAAAATTCAGATTTTTCAGCTGTATTTTTATTGTATTCACCTGTTCTTCTCCATAAGTCTTGAATTCATATAATGTCATTGATTTACTTGGAAATGTAACTAAAATAACACTTAAAATGTAGTTTATATCTTCTTGCTTTAAGTTCGATTTAAGAAGTTCTATTTCTTTTTCAATTTTGCTCTTAATCATTCTACTAGTGCTTTTTCTTTGGTTTGGCTGAAAAATCTGACATGTAAATTTTGCTCTACTGAGTTTTTTGTTAAAATTTTGTTTTAACTCCAGCACTCTGTTTATAAACAAATGATCTTCATAATTACTCGGATCCTTTAGCTCTTTAACTATATTCCCTGACGCGCCATAAATATCCTGAAAGGTGATGAAAATATCTATATTATATTCATTATACATTTTTTCTTTGAACCGAGCTAACTCGATCATACAAGGATCACAATCGCCTTTTATACTAAAACAGGGATTATATTTTGTAAATATGTATATACCTTTTATCATACTTTTATTCTTCTTCACAAACTTATCTATTTGCTGTATGCATTGATATTCACTATGCTCTATCTTACAGTGTTTTCCAGTCTGACTTACTTTTTTTGGCAGAAATGGATCCAATATAATAGGTTTTCCTTGTATAAGTTCAATTGCTGCAAATGCAAACTGATTGTCCATATTAATCTTGGTTTTAATGCCCCTTACAAAATATGACATTTTAGAAGATAGAGTTTGATTGACCGGAAAAAAAATATTTTTGAGAGAAAAAATATAATTTAAATAATGAGAAGAATTCAAATAAATTCTATTAACTACTGTTTTAACATACATTTTCCGAACACTCAAATCCCTAACCGTGATTATACGATTTTTATCTTCCTTTATCCATCCTTCATCCAGGTCGTCTCCATCCAGCAAAACCTCCATAAATCTGACAAAACATTGAGAGGGAAACCAGATAAATAAACATGTTTATTCCCTTCACATAATTAATACAAATATAGAACAGACAACAGAGTCCTGAGGCTCGTTCTTCGTACGTCGCTTAAAACACAGATTAATTGAGACATCTAAGATGAGATAATCGCGCTAACTATGAGCTCACTAATGCGGTTCTCTGAACGCACCTGTTGTTGATGATTAGTATAGCTGGATTGAGTTGTCTAGGATTAATGCACGTTCATGCGTTGGTTTGAAAGGTGACATGTATCGATAGTAGAAACACTGATCACAGTCCCTTTGATTGGTTGATGAAATGGTAAAAGAGCGAGCTCAATTTTGTTTTCAAGTGGAGCAAGAGCTTTTATTAGAGGGTTGTGTAGAATTACTACAACAGCGTTTTAGTGCCACCAAAAAAAAAATTCTAAAACTAGATTGAAATTAGATTAAATGAATTTAGGCATATTTGAATATTGTTGCGTCCGAAATTATATCGTGTGTAATATTCGTGGGGTCATATGCTTGGAAATATTTTTTCATTTCTTCCATTGGATTCATTATAGTGTGCCACCCAATAGCAATAAGATTTGTCCGTTTAGAACTTTTTAAACAAAGTCTCAGCTTTCAGTTTTATATTGTGTTTTACAGTAATGTGTTTTTCAAGCTCTTTACTGATTAGATCGCTGTATTATAAATATTCATAATTTGTAGCATCAGACACCCAACTATCACAATAATGCTTTGTTGCTTTTGATACAAATTAATGTGTTTTTCCTCTTTGTTTGAAGTGTATACCAAGATATAAAAGTAAAGAAACATTAGAAGGCACGGGAAAACAGGCTAGACTCATTTATAATGAAGTCTCACTGTAATCAGGAAAATTATTAATTTACATTGCTGCTTAAACTAAAGCCATTTCAGCTATATGTCAGGCTATAATATATATGTCATGTTCTAGTATTCATATTGCTTGTATTTCGCTATGAAACTGCCAGATTTTAAAAGCAGAGGATATCTCCGAGTGCTCTTTATTCTTTAAAGATTTTATTCTTGACGACTTTAATCTCGTAGTTGTAGATTTATTTTTTTTCAAACTTTAATGAAGACTCCGGGAAACACAGCAAATTCTGCAAAAGACAGGAGAGAGGGCTGGCAAAAAGTAACCCTCAACTGAAATGCGTTAGTGCTGCTCATGTTACATGTTTTTTCCTTTATATGATA
>JAUMHI010000035.1:15939417-15974995 GCA_032359435.1 Enteromius unitaeniatus | reverse complement strand
ATGTGCAGAGTCTACCTTCCTACAGACCAAACTCAGGGGGTTGGTGACTCTCACATGGGGCTGGAAGGGACAGTCTCAGAGTTGTTTTGGCATCTCGAAGCAAGATTCCTATTGGTCCTGTTGGTCACCGACGTGACGTCTCCGTTCACTTCTTCAGGGAACAAGGGTTACAATACGTAACCGAGACGTTTTCTTTACACTTTGCACCAATATAAGACTATTAGTCAGACATACTCCCAAGCCAAACTCATTTCAACAGGTCCTGTTCACACATGACCTCTAAATGGAAAAATGTAATTAAATTTACTGCAGAGGCGCCTACTGTCACATTTTCCCCTTAAATAATGGTGAGTGACCTTTCAACCCTGTAATAGATGAGCAAGGGTAAGCGCTGTAGACTCGCTCTGGGGCTGTTTTACTAGACAGATAAATAGATGTTTGTATTTTAATGATGATTAGATGTTTTTTTTTTTTTTTTGTGGATACTTGCTTGACATTTATGCTGTAGACACTGTGATTCATTTTTTTAAAAGAAGAGAAAGAAAATTTTTATTTTGGGCAAGAATTATACTTGAGCTGACATGCATACCATTATTGATTGATTGATCAGTTGTTTGGTTGATTGATTGGATTCCCTTTAATCCAACTCAGAAATGATGCCACCCAAGTGGGTGCTATAGTTTTTCCCAGGGTTAGATAAAGGTTACTTCTACTGCTAGTAATTAAATGGAAAATTATACTTTTGTCATTATTTCCTCATCTTAATTGTGTCCAATATTTGAGCAACTGTTACTTGAAATGAGGAACAAGAATTTAAGTTTACACAATAGTTGAACTCTGTAAGGGTGTTAAATGCTGTTGTATTCGTGGTTTTTTTTTTTGCCACTGTCAGCAAGCAGTGCCAATTTTAAATTACTATTTAGTGTTTTACCCTGCTTGGTGAAGCTGTGATCATAATCAACAGCTTCCTGTTGTCAAAGTTGACTTCCTTGCTTGAAAATGTGTGAGGGGTTGCTTACTGTATCTCAGTTTTATCACAGATCCACTTACATGCAGCCTGTAATTTTCAAATGCCTAAAGATCCTGATTTGTTCAAGGTGCAACTAAATGTAATTTACCTTAATGAAGGTAGTGTTTTTTTGTGTTGTTTTTTTATTTGGAAAAGGATCGTGGTTTGAAAAAAATGGCTTTAATGACTGAAGTGAATTTAAATTGTCTAGATAGCAGAATAGTATTCATCTCAATCCCTTTGATTGAGGAAGCTGTTTTGGGGTTAAAATAAAAACAAGGATGTGTGCCTCTTGATCGTGTACTCTTAGTGACTTTTAAACTGGATTTGTATCAGCTTCCTCTGTTCATACAAGAACCACAACTGTTTCACCCTGTGATACATGTTTATTAAAGGAAAAAGACAGGAAGTCAGACTATGGATCAGTTGTTGGCACAGATGTTGAGAACACCATGCTACCATATTTGTCATATTATTTGTTTGTTTTAGTTTGATCTATTTGTAGTATTTTTAGTGTATCAACTAAATGATATAAAAAATGAATGTTTATTTAAACATTCAATATTTAAATGTTGTTAAACATTTAACACCTTGTCATTCGATATTTGTATTTAGTTTTAATTTTATCCTTATTTTGATTAACGAAAAAACAAAATAGTTTTAATAAAAACATTTGCCAAATGAGCCAAAAAGAAAAAAAAATTCTTAAGGCATGATTTGATCGGATGGCAAACATTGTTAATAACACAAATAATAAAAACAACAGCAACAACTATTATCAATATTATTGTTATTGTTGTTAAAATACAAAATGTAATTTTTTCCTGAGATGATCAGCTTAATTAAACATGCAACATCAAGTGATTTACTAGTGTAACATATTTGAAGATTTTGTTTGCGGCATGCTGTTTCATCAAGGCTGTTCATTAAAAACGTCCTGGTTACATATGTAACCCTTGTTCCCCGAAAAAAGGGAACAGAGACATTACGTCAATGACTGATGTCATGGGTTTTCGTCTGGGAGACCAATCTGCTCTGGTCTTAGAGAATTAGGGATTGGCCGGTGGGGTCCCTATGGAAAGCGCCACAACATGGCCTGAGTCATGAGAACAGAACCTCAGCTGAAAGCTCAAGCTTCGTGAACGGGACCAATCATGACCATCATGGCCATCCCAACACCCTGGGAGCCAAATGGGCCCAGCAGGTAGCCTGAAATGCAAGTTAGGGGTGGAGCACCCGAAAGGGGGCGGCAAGAAATGGGAACTAGACCAAATCAGGGGGAAACAGTGGAAAGAAGCGGTGGAAGAAGTAATGCCAGGGCCGAGGAGGATGCCCGTCCATAGGCACAGTCAAGGCTACTCCGACTAGCCTTAATTGAGGGGCAAGGAGGAGTCAACAATCCTTCTGAAAACACTGGAGGAAAGCGCTCAGCAAGCTGACACCGTCCTGGTCCTCCCGGACTTACCTGTTGTTAACCAATACACGGAAGGACATGGGATCCACGTCCAGGCGGAGTGGGCTCTCACCCCTAGGGGCTCAGCTCACCTACAGCCTAGTATGCCAAGGTGATGGCATTGACCACCCAATGGGCCACTATTTTAGTTTAATGCTGTCTGTTTGGAGAATTCCCCTTCTGCTGGCCTCCGAAGGAAATAAAGAGCTATTCGGAGTTCCTAAAACTCCGCGCAAGGCGCAACGTAATGCGCAAGGCGTGTACGGGACACAATAACGTTAGGGTCGGGTCTGCCTCCTCCAAAGGCAGTGCTTGCAAGCTCACCATCTGATCCCGAAAGGGCGTGGTGGGAACTTTGGGCACATAACCAGGTCTGGGTCAAGATAATGTGAGAGTAGGTCAGATGGAATTCTAGGCATGACTTGTTGACCGAGATTGCATACAGGTTTTCCATCCTCCTCATAGACGCAAACGCTGTGAGGAGCGAAGTATTCTGAGACAGAAACTTCAGCTCAACTGGGTCTAGCAGCTTGAAGGGGGCCTTCCATAGTACCAAGAAGGGATAAGGTGCGGTCTGGTTGGGTTCAACCTTCACACACCTTTAAGAAACCTGACGATCAAGTGGTGCCTTCCCAAGGAAAGTCCATCCACTGCATTGTGATAAGCAGCGATAGCAGCAACATAGACCTTTAAGGTGGAAGGGGACAGCCTCCATTCCACCTTCTCCTGTAGGAAGGTAAGGACCACAGCGATCGGGCATCTCTGGGGATCCTCATGATGAGAGGCGCACCAGTCAACGAGCAGACCCCACTTCATAGCATAGATCTGCCTCGCAGAGCAGACTGTCGATAGCCCCTTGTCTGATGCAAAGATAGACATCTCATCCTCTGGAGGAGCACTAATGAGATGCTGGGATTGCCACGGGTGGATCAGGCATCGTCAACCAGAATCTCAACTATACACCACTTTGAAGAATCCAGGGACCGTGGGGATTTACCCGGTGGGCGATTCTGGATTGTAACCCTCAGATACACCATGCTTCAAGCCAATGTAGCTGAGCTAGAGGGAATAGCAGGCATGGTCAGCCTTCTAACAAAAAAAAGCTGTGATCTCAGCGACGTCATGGACATGCACTCACAGTGAGGACATGAATGAATAAAGACATCCATCTATGAACACGACCCAAACATGTGAGGCAATGATCATGGCCATCATCCGAGGTGAGGAAACTACCACCCCCAGAAGCACACAGTCGAAAAGCTAATTCAGAGGACATACTTCACGACTGTATTAGAAATTTGCTCTTTTGTGATAGCCAGGACTGCCAGGGGGAGGACCGCTGCACACCAGTGTGCAACTGAGGCAACCAGGTCTCTGCTTTCTCCGCAGGACATGCCGGCCAAGAGTCTTCAGGAAGTTTTCTTTCTTCCTTTACTTGTTCATGAGCGATCAGCTTCGAAGCAAGAAGCTGAACGGTGAGGCGCTTCGCCGTATTAAATACCTATATGCACTGGGAGTGGCTGACACACCCACAATCCCGATTGGCATGTTCTCTATGATCAGAGCGGATTGGTCTCCCAGGCAGGACCCCATGACGTCAGTCATTGATGTAACATCAAAGTGACTGAATGAAAGGGAACTGTAAGCATTTAGCATGATGCACTTTGCAGTAAGCTGTACAGTATATAGTTGTTTTCATTTATTATCCTTTGTTGTCATGGTCAGGAGCATCGGTACATACTGAATGTCACTAGTGCTTTTACAATATGAAACAATGAGAGGACTCAAATATTCAAACCTCAGCACATGTCTGTTTCATAAGTCTGCAGATTTCATAGATGTCTGTATAAATCGGACATTCAACAAAGGAGTAAATACTAATGAACAGTCTACAGAGGAAAAAGGATATCATTGGCTTTGTTATATGCAGATGAGTTAATCTGCATTAGATGAATATTAAGTTGGAAGGAAAATGAAGCAATCGTTCAGTGCTGTTCTGACCAGCCTACAGTATCTCTCTCTCTCTCTCTTCTTGACTTGTCTTTGGGGGATACTGCAGACCACCCTCACATGTGTGTGTTTTTTAGGGCTGTAATTATTAGGCAAACACAGGTTGCTAAGAATATTTGTCACAACCTTTCAGGGCACCCGGAGGGTTCGCACGTGTGTCACCTTGTGTTAGTGTTTGTGAGTGTGTTTGTGTCTGTGGAGTGTGTATCCATCTGCATGTAAAGACAATCTCCATGGCAACCAGGCAAGGAGTGTCAAAACAGTGCCTAGAGTGCCTGGCTCAGAGAGAAAGGCGTTAGCACAGCCGCTTGCTTGGAGAAGAGCAAGACATTAACTAGTGGAAGTACCTGCAAACACGCTTGTGTTTCTGTTTTTTGTTGCACTTAAGTTTTTCTGCATTTGATACATTGGGGTTAAATTGGAGATCTGGTTTAGTAAAACTCAGGTTTAGGGGTTCGTTCTGCTGCAGTTGTCTATGTGGATTGTGCAAATAAAAGTTACAAATAAAACAGAACATTGAAATACATTTTACACAGGAATACTATGTCAGCCTTGCTGCTTTAATTCAATGTGTTACCAGTCATTACTTAGTAATTATTTGTGAAATTTTGCATTTTCTACGGGAAAATTTTTCGCCTTCAGTTTTTCTTTTTAGTTCCTTTTTGTGTAAACTGAGTGTTACAAATGACCAGAAAACACACTGATAGAAGATAAATACACCCCTTTTAGTGAAATTAGATTGTTTATTTGGCAGCTGATTGGGAGAAATTGGAAGATGTATCCTGAAATATCAATACTTCCAAAACTGATGTCATATGTATACCATTTACCCCCTTATATAATGACACTTAGACTAATGTTCTATTAGTAATTAATCATGAAAATCATAAAAGCAGGTTGGATACCATTTATGGGATTCTAGTTATAATTTCAGTTAATAAATTGTTAAATGATCGATTGTGTCAAATTTAAATGTTAAAACAGAAGTATTACAATAAAAACACTAAAATAAATGTAAAAAAAAACAGAATTACAATTGCTATCAGCCCTTGAAAAACCATACTGGTCCACCACTTCTTTTAATGTTTTAATTTATTCAAAATCAGCTCACAGTATGTTAATGTCCCTCAAACGCATCTTTGTGTGTGTGTTTGACTGTTCACATTCCAGGACCGTCCACATCTTCCTGTATGCAGCTAGGTCTGTGGCATGCAGTGAAGCGAGTGTTTGTTTGTGTGTGAGGGAGGGGAGTGGGGTACTGTAAAGCTAACACACTGCACTGTCCCCCTGCATACCAGTGAGAGTTTAGAGTGTGAGAGCCAAAACACACTCAGACCAGCTGCGTTCCAAATGCACACACTGCAGATGCATGTCCGGTTCAGAGCCCGTATCAGCAGCAGCATCTGTCACCTTGTGTAATTTATTGTTTTCAGTGTCACATGATTGTTCTGTTAATATGGCAGAGTTTTGAAGTAGCAAGGGAGATTTCTTGTCATTTATGTCTTTGACAGTGAGAATAATGACAGGAAATGAGCCATAAGACTCGAATAGTGGAAAAAAATACCTTACAACTGAAAACGAGTCTGTAAAAGATAGATGTACCTTCAAGTTTCAGTAGGTCTTAAGCCACAGCTAATTTAAGACATGCTTTTTTATTAGTATTTAGTATTAGTTGTTTATACATGTGGGTGGAGTTTTGGACTCCCTAGAACCCTGGAGGTTCCCAGACCCTATTTTTGGTAAAAAATAAAAATAAAAATCAATCTTTCTATTAATTTCAGATGATCAATTCCCAAACCTTTCAGGTTGTACAGTATGTGGCCGCATCCTTGTTTCTCATTTGCATCCAATTAAATGTGGTATGAGCTCTGACTGAGGTCTACAAAGACTATGAATTATGTGGAAGGAGTTTGCAGAGGTAGCATGTGCGTTTCAGAAACACATCTGGCCTGTGAATTTCTGTCGTCCCGTCCAACATTCTTTCTGAGAGAGAGGTACAGAAAGGGAGACACCAAAAACAGACAGAAAGATGGAACAGACTCCTAGGCAACGACAGATGACCCACAGATGCCACTTGGCAATGCACTGTTTGAATTGGCCTCTTAGACGTGAACGACCAAACCTCCCAGATCCCAGAATTCAAATGAGGGCATTTTGTCTTACTCATCTTTAGCAGAAATCACATATACAGTGATGCATATATCATGATTTAATTATTATATATTATATAAATTTGCAACGTACAGCCGTCAAGAGGAAAGCAGGAAGAAAGAGGTGGAGGACGAGACTGAAAAAAAGGGGGCGTGGGGGGAATGGCACAACGATGTCATAATCACAATCTCCAAGCCGGGCCGTTGCCATGGAGACAGAGACATGTGAGCAGGCCGATGGCATTCACAGTGAGGGTGCTCCGACCTGCTGTTCACTTCAAGCACTGAGAGAGAAGGGAGTATTTTTAGATAAGAGATGCAGCGATCTGCGGAAAGGAGGACTGACCCAGAGAAGAGACGGATGCGTGAGAGAGAAATAAAATGTGATTCGGTACATTAAATCTATACACTAAAGCTGATTTTACCTGGTTTCTAGGTGGTCTACATGGCGGGGTTTCAAACTGGAGCTGGTGACCTTGGACCAGTTGTTAGAAATGAAAGAGATTATATCTACGCATTTCGCTCCAAAAATGGCAATAGCAGCCCCATAAACAGTCAATATGACTATGTGCTATATTCCATAGCTGCTTCGCAAATGACGCACTGCTCTATGCACTATACACTATGTACATATGCACTATTGACTCAACCATGTAGTGTATGAGTTATATAAGGTTTTGTCATTCATAAATGGAGTCTGATAGCCCTTCCTCCTCTGCTACGTAATTAAAACTGCAGCAGTTTAGTGCATGAAATTTCCAACATTACACAATTAGGTTTCTTTTTTTGGTTAATTGCATCATCTGGGTGCTCTTTTTCTGTTTGGTGTTTTTAGTGTTAGCACACTAATCACACTATTTATGCTAGGAAATGTCATAGAGCAGTGATTTGGGATGCTGTGCGTATCATCTTAAGACATACGATAGCTTTGTGTGAAAAAAGGACTTATATTGACCTCTTATCAGTGGGCTGTTAACCACTGTGACTAAACAAAAAAGTTCAATTTGATAACCAGATCCTCTTTAGTTCTTTTAAGTTATTAATTCATAGTTCTGTTTAGCAAAAAGTCAAAAGGATAATTTTAGACATTTTCATTTTTGAAAGGAATCAGAGAATATAATGTACAGGGTGAGTAGATGAAAAGGGGGAGATGAAATAAGAGGAAGTGAGTGGTTGTGAAAGACGAGCTCAGTAGGATGGGGTGGGCTGAGGAAGCTGAATATGACTAAACAAAAAATGAAAGGAAAAGAGAAGCTGAGGAAAAAAGTCAATGTCTGCAATTTTGCTGCATTATGTCCTTTTCTACCCAGCTATGATGTGCACAATTTTCTGTAGTTTTTCCAAGAAAAAAAAGAAGTTGACAGCAGCACTAGTGGAGAGACAGATGAGCAGTGATCACTGCATTACTCGGCTACTGTTGTACATTTCTTCCATCAGCAGTTTTTGATATAATTATAAGTTCCCACTGCAGTAGAGAGCATGGGAATGGAGATTGAACCAGAAAAATAAATGAGGGTAGGGCTTTTTAACCAATTATCTGTCAAACTCTGCCTTGTTTGAAATAACAGAGTTTATGTCATGTCAGAATTATATGTTATGAATGAATGATAGAATTAAACAACAATAATGGAAGGAAAAATCAAGTCCGAGTTCACCATGACTGTCATGTGTAATAAGTATATTTCAAAACTTAGGCTGTGGTCTGGAACTATTTCCAAATCTATTATCATACCAATAACAAAATTTGGCAATTAATGAATTAATCACATGATATTACTTTATCATATTCAAGTTATATATGAGATCGATGGCTGTGATTGAACCGTATATAAGCACAGTATCTTTCAAATAGTGTTGTCAAACAATCAATCACATTTAACTCCATCCAAGATAAAATATTTTTATTTACATGATATATGAGTGTGTATTGTGTATATTTATTATGTATATATAAATACATATATATATATATATATATAAATTATATATATATACATTTATTTACATGTAAACATTTTCTAAATATATACTGCCTGTGTGTGTGTATATACATAAAAGATATACACAGTACACATACATATATTATGTAAACAGAAACTTCTATTTTGGATGCGGTTGATCAAGATTAATCGGTTGACAGCACTATTTGCACTTTTTTCGAGGAAATCTGCTGAATGATTGGGTTGAGTGAACATCTCAGTGATTCATTCATCAAGAGTCTTGTTTTATTTCCAAATGAGTCTGTGTTTTTCACCAGATCTGCTGAATGAATAATTCAAACAACTCATTCGCCTGTCACTTGTCAGCACTCACTTGGTAGCATGAAATGGAAAAAGTGGCTTCCTGTATTTTGCTCTATTTTACCACTCTGCCCTCAATGCTTATAACATGGCCTTGAGAAAGAAAGAAAACACTATTTAGGTTAAAGATGACCCTAAACAGGAAGCTGTTACCACCAGATATTGAGCAGATGTACACAAGCACTGTCTCAAGACTCATGAGTAAACTGTGCGTCTTTACAAAGATAGGCACTCTTTTTTTTTCAGCTTACTGTTGTAGCTCTCAACTATTATAAATGAACCCACAGTGATACGCCCATACGCTGGTGCGGTTTCAAGCCCCGGCCTCTCTGACGGAGAACATGATGCATGACTGTATCTGTATAAACTGCTTCTTTAGCTGCACAGTTAGTGGTGCACAGAGCTATAGGGGGAAAAATATCTTCACTGAAGAAGATGACTTAAGCTCTAGACTGTTTTCCCAAGGGTGTGTAATTTCCACTAGCTGTACCAAATGAAACTCTGAAATAATGGTTGTCTCCTGTACACTCCATCTGTCTGAGATAATTTGGCGTGTTAGAGTAGCGTGGCCCGGTTAGCGCCTGCTGGTAGATGTCATAACTTCACCATCTGGACCCAGAAAGCTTGCTTCTCCGTTGATAGGCATTTAAATAGCAGTGCATTCTGATAAAGCATTGGTTTTTCAACTTATTTATTTATGTAGTTTATTTTATTTTTAAAGTTCTAAAGTTATCTTAGTATTGCATTTTAGATTTGATCTTAAAGTCATGAAATGAGACTGTTGCACTTGTGTTCCATCTGTTGTTGCACAATGAAACAATGTGCACCAAAAAGTAGCTTAAATATAATTCAGGTAAGGAAACGATGTAGTCATGGCGACTAACTGTATCTGAACTGTATCTGTCTCTTGACAGCCAGTGTTAATTAATTTATAATTCATACAGTAATTGTCACCTGCTCTGTTACTCTCAGTGTGGATGACTTACAGTGATTGAAAAATACAATTTCAAATGCTCTATACGTACATTGACTGTGTTTTCCCAGGTCTTCACCACATACTCGAACGAGGACTACGACAGGCGTAATGATGAGGTTGACCCCATGGCTGCTTCGGCAGAGTACGAACTGGAGAAGAGGGTGGAGAGACTGGACCTTTTCCCCGCCGAGCTGGAGAAAGGTACTCGGACTTCTCCTGACTAAACCGTGTGTGTTTTTAGAGCCTGTGTGGTATGTTGTCTTAAGGGTCCTTAACTTCCTGTTTCTAAACAAACTGACTGAAGCAGCTTGTTTTGCTCTGTAAAGTAAGCAGCTTTTGGTGATTAGAAAATCAGACGGGTCAGGGCCTCTCTCCTAAAGCAGTCTGGCGGTTACCATAGCTACCGGATGTGAAATATCACAGCGTAGACACAGGAGTTGTGTTCAGCTGTGAAGTTTTTGTACTGAAATGGTAAGGTTTTAAGTCACAACCGATCTGGCAAAAAAGAAGAAGTCATTAGGCATGATATATTTTCAAAAGGATAATTTGGAGTAAAATGTATTTATAATGGCTAACTAATTAAAATCTTAAAATCTGTTTAAATGATTTACATTCAAAGGATTAGTCGCACTAATTCCAGCTCATTATCCCAATATTTATTTATTGTGTCTAAAAGCCTTAAAGCTCTTTGAAGTTTGCATTTACAATAAAAAAAATATTTCTTTTCTTTCAGTATTCATTATTTTATTTATAAATTTTTGGTTTTATTTTTATACTTCAGTTTTAATAATTTTATTATATGCTTTTTTTCATATTGTTTTTATATTTTCATACAAATTTATGTGTATTTTAGTTTTAGCCATTGTAGTGCTTTATTATATTTTTATTATATTTATATTTAATTTTCTTAATTTATTTATCTTTACTTTAATTCATTTATTTATTTATTTTTATTTTTTTTTAACTTAAAATAGTTTTAATATTTTAATTAACATTAACAACACTCATTTAAAGAAAGTTGTGTTTGATAATATGACTACCTACCTAGTATTTGAATTAGACTTCCATAGTATTGCATTCTTAATTTCTTCTTGGCTAAAATTTTGAAAGCTTTCTGTCATTTATATAATTGATTCATAATTTTTTTTTACATGTTATTGTTTTTACATGTAAAACACACAAAGAGGCATTTTGACATGAAAGTAAATTGAGCAGGGTCTGCTGACAAGCTCCAGACAACACAATAAAGCACCACTAAAAAGTACCATTTAAATGATATTTACTGTAGGTTTGAAATTCTGCTTGTACATCTACATACTAATGCTTGGTGTTGGGCTCACTTAGAAGTGTTAACTAATCGTGTGAGATATTATTAACACCATGATTCCTTTCCTGTCAGATAAAGACGGATTGGGAATCAGCATAATCGGGATGGGTGCCGGCGCAGACATGGGCCTGGAAAAACTTGGAATCTTCGTCAAGACAGTGACGGAAGGAGGAGCCGCCCACCGAGACGGAAGGTCAGAGAATTACAGCACACCAGTGGGATTTATAAGGATTTGAGTGAAAATGAGAGTGAAAAGAAACTGTGATTCCTTTACCTTCTGTCAGTCTGTGCTACCAGACTTTCATTAGTCTGCAAAATGGATTAAATAGCACTGAGGAATCACTGAGGAATCAGCAGACATGCAGTGGAAACTGTGAGGCTGGTGCTTTTAGACTGATATGAGACCACGTTTAAGCTTTTGTCAGAAAGAAGAGTGTCCATAGTTCTGTTATTTATGAAACAGAAGTGTATCTGGAGTTGCCAACCTGGTCTCATAAAAATATGTACCGCTGTGCACATTTTTTGCAGCACCATTTTTACAGACCTTACTGCTTGTTTCACCACAGTTTCAAAGAGAAATGTCCACTGAGTGGCACATATTTATTACGTTTATAAAAGTATGTATTGTGGCGGTTCAGCATGAAATATTCTTGAACTGCTCTAATGCTCTGTCATGTTTGAAATATGTATACACCAATTCGAAGCCTAAACCTACCCGACAGTGTTAACAAATGCAAAACTAATATATAAACGCATGCAATCATGCTAATTTAACTTCGTTTTACACAGATTTAACACAGGTTTTGTTGTAGTTATACAGAATTCAAACTGGAGCTCCTCGCCAAAAATTGTGCTTTGTTAATTGAAACTAAATTTGTGTGAAAAGGAATAGAAGGTGTCCGAGTTTTACTGTCTCTAGTGTTCTTTTTTTTTTGGAAACAGCGATATGTACTTATTGGTACATATTTTGTGTCTCACTAAAAAGTGCACCAAGGTACATTTGTGCCATGAGACCAGGTAGGGAGTAACACTTGTTCGAATGTTAGTCAAAACATATGTGCGATGATAGAGGGATAATGAGTAGAATCTGACCTTGCGATGGCACTTGAGCTCTTCAGGCCCTGGAGTGAGTCATGGAGGTCACAGAGAAGCTATTCCTGCCTGCCAAGCTCAAGAGGTTTGAAAATAACAGCAGTGAGTTCAGCCTAGAGAACCGTGCTTTTGCTTTTGATGTTCATTGATATCGCAGGAGATTCAGCGAGTGTTAGAGAACTTAATAAAAACTCATAACGTTACTTATTTCTCTCCGGTCTCGAGTCAGTAGGTTCATGGTGCATTGCTGGGACTTCTTCCTCATTTTGGTGTGACAGTTAGGAACAGTCCACCTGGAGGCCACAGGAGACATACAAATCTAATAAGACAATGCTGAAATAAGCTGTCTCCACATGTGTGTCCAAGGTGCTTAGATACTGAGTGGGACAGACTTCAGCTCTCAGAAGTCACCTCATCCTCGCTCTCTGGCTCCTCATTGGTGCTCCCACTGTCTGAGGTACATCTGCCTTGGCAAACAGGCTCTTTTGGATGAGGCTGGATCGTTTGACTTGTTTTATGACTGAGAGGATCGATCGATCATTTTAACAGCTTGGAATACAAGAAGGTGTTTAGTTAAGTGAGGCACTGATTCACTTCTGCTGGTTTTTTTTAGTTTTTCAGACTGAGTAAATGACTCCTTTGGCATTGTTAGTTCCTTTACACGTATAGTGATGAGATTGATCAGTATCTCGGCCCAAGATGTAGCAGCCATTTTTCCAGTGCACTTTCCCTCCCTGAGCTGATATCCTGGTTATTTGTCTTCTCGGTAGGATCCAGGTGAATGACCTGATCGTGGAGGTGGATGGAACCAGCCTGGTGGGCGTGACCCAAAATTTTGCTGCATCGGTCCTCAGGAACACCAGCGGCACTGTCAAGTAAGAAAATAAAACATTGAGTTCATTGCAAATCTCAAGTGAAGGTTTGATGAGGTCATATTACATTATATTTATTACTGTGAAATGATTTCGCATCCGAAATAAATGTTTTTGTTTACATAATTTATCTGTGTGTGTACTGTGTGTATTTGTTATGCATTTATAATTTATATATATATATATATATATATTTTTTTTTTTTTAAATGTATGTATTTCCATGTATATATTTACATTAATATAACTGATATTATTTTTACAATTTTAAATGTATAAACATAACATATTTTTCTTAAAGATATACAATGCATCTGTGTATATGTACTAAATATACATAGCACACTCACATATATTATGTAAACTAAAACCTTCACTTTATTTTGGATGTGATTAATCATGATTAATCACAGTTAATCGTTTGGAAAGAACTAATTATATTATTTAATATTATATGTGTGTGTAAGACATTGCCAGGGTCTTGTGTTGAATCAGGCAGGCGAAGGCAGGATACGACAGAACAGGTAAATTCTTTATGCAATTTCAATAAAGATAACTCACAAGATACAGGAAGATAACACAAACTCAAACAATGTTAATAATCCGACAAAAGAATCCAACATAAAATCCAACATAATCACATTATCAGGACAGTTGAGGAACACAGGTAGAACGGGTAACTAATTAACTAAACCAATATGACCAAGGAAAAACAGGAAGAGTGAAAACGAAGTCAAAACTAAACAGCAACAGATAGCAAACAAGAAACATAAATGTTACAGACATGTTGAAAACAGTAATGCTGTTAACACTTTTAATTTATTTTATTTTTATTTTATAAAAAAATAAATTAGATTTAAAATAGATTTATATTTACTTAAAATTGTCATAAAAAATATTCTGTCCTTGCTGTTTAAAAATGTGAAAGTAACTTTTAAATGTGTGATTTAATTACATAAGAAAATTATAAATTATTCACTCAAAAAAAACCATTTAAAAATGAAATGAAAAAATAATTAAGTTTTAACTTAGTGTAAATGAGTCCACTGTTCAAAAATGTAAATTAAAAGCCTTAAAAATTCAGGTACACTTAAGGCTTTTAATTTCCCTTCATTTAATCCAGCGTCATCTGATTTGGCATCAGATACTCACAGACTCACTCTTGTCTCTAATATTGCCTTGAAAATGCTGTGTATCGAATACATTTCTGCTTTCTGTTACTTTGATTTAACAAAGATCTGAGACCTGTGTGGTTGTAACTACAGTCACGATGAGGGATTGGGTAGCTGTGGCATTTCAAACAAGCTCATGCATCTGCGTCCTGTTTTCTCTTAAGCTGTTCTGGCCAGGCGTGGATGGTGCTTGATTGTAGTGCACGGAAATGGAAAATGTGATTAAAGAGATGAGGCTTAGGCCCAGTGGGAGAGAACATGTGTAATAATAACTTTTATTTTTGTGGAATACAGTTAAAGGCTTTTAGGCTTCCTGTAAATCATCGCCCCTGAAAACAGTATGGAGCTCACTTAAGGAATGACGGCTGGTTCACTGGGTCATATCTGATTGGTTGGTGTTTGTGTGTTGCAGGTTTGTGATTGGCCGGGAGAAGCCAGGGGAACAGAGTGAAGTGGCCCAGCTGATCCAGCAGACACTGGAGCAGGAGAAATGGCAGAGAGAAATGATGGAGCAGCGCTACAACCCCTACATGGAAGAGGACGAGGAGGTAAAGCTTCGTCAGATACGAGACTGAAATGCGTTTTTCAGTTTGTGACTAATGCCAGTTGAGTATAAGTAACATGGGATTTAATTCAATAAATATATGCACCGCGTGTTTCAGAGAGAAGCATTTACTCATAAGCAGCTCATGATGTTGCTCTGTATCTGCTCTGAGTTAGGGTCGCTGTAACATGCATTTGGAAATGAACTTTGCACCAACCCTTAAAAAATTTAGACAGCCATAAATATATACATATAATGACAGCCATAAATATTAATTAAAAATAACTTTTATATTTTAAATATATTTTATAATGTAATTTATTCCTGTGTTGAGTTTTCAGCAGCCATTTCAGTGTCGCATTATCCTTCAGAAATCATTACTTGAAGAATTATTTTAGAAGCATTTTTCATCAAATGAAATTTCACCTAAAAATGCCAGATACATATTGTATACAGATATACAAAATACAGATTTGTTTTGTAGTTCTACTGTTGTAGTTTAAAAATATATATATATAATTATTATTACTTATAATTATAATTATTACTTACTTTGTTTTTAATTTAGTAATTTAAGTATTTAAATTTAATCATTATTAATGCTGTCAAGCGACTTCCAAACAATTGCGATTAATCACATCCAAAGAAATATATATATATATATATATATAAAGACCAACATATATATTTATATGTATTTTTTTATTTTCATTTAAATTTTATATAAATACATTATATAAATGTAACCTTCATTTAAATGTATAATATATTTGTGTGTTTATACAAAATAAATATACACAGTACACACATATATTATGTAAACAAAAACTTTTATTTTGCATGTAATTAATCACGATTAATTGTTTGACAACACTATATCATAATTTTACAGCCATATTCATAACAAAAGTAGATAAACGTGTAGTAGCCTACTACAAACAAACTAGGCTGTTTTTGCTGTATTTCAAATTTTTATCAGAAAAATCACTATTCCTTTTTTCCCCAAAACCATGCAGCCCATTTTTGTTTAAATATGTTTCCCAAACACTCCACCGCATGAGTTTTTTGACCTATTAATTGCAAGGATTTCATTATATTACGGTAAATATTTTGCCAGTCACTGTGAAATGGACGTTTCCCTGTCTGTTTCCCACACCCAGACAGACACCGTACTCTGATGAAAGTGTCATCAGTGTCATTGATTCACTCAGGGTTTTCCAGACTTGTCTACAGAATTCTTGGCAATTGTTGTATTCAGTTTTGAGGCAAATTAAGTAATTATGAGACTTAAATATTAATCGATATATTGATTTTAAATCTATTTTTAAATGTAGATTATAGAACATTTGTTGACGGCACAGAGAAGATAAGAAATGGGTCAGCGGCTTTCTCCACTTCCATTGGGACGAGTTTGATTTAATCATTTGGATTTTTGAGCAAGCACTCTTGATTCTGATTAATTCAATACTAATTAATTCAATAATAATTCAAGTTGATATTTACAAAGACATCATGTGGGAGGAAAGGACAAACCTTTCCTGTTAAGAAATACTTATATTGCACACAAACTGAACAGAAGGATTGAGAGACGGTGAAAGAGAGGTGAAGAGTCAAGGGACTAATTTCAGATGTTTTCTTCAGAGACCTTAATCATATATATTTAGTTCTACGCGACCATTTAATAGCCATTCAGTAACCATTTAATTGCTTTTATCAAGCTGTATAACATTTCTTTACCGAGACGCTCTCTCAGAATCATAAAATCAGAATAATTAGCTCTGTTTTTAATTCACTGCATTGCTTTAACACATACATCCTGTCTCCTCCACACCTGGCCACATTGCCGTGGCGTGAGGGGAACTGATTAATAATTCAGATGTTGAAGACTCACAGTTCTCGCCGCCGGTATTCTTGGAGATCTTGGGTGTGAAAGTAAGGGCAGAGTTCCATGGCAGTGCATCTCGCGGCTAGATTTGCCAGCTCAGTGCCCTCTCAGCGCGTTCTCCTCCGCAACACTGCGCTCACGTCAATCTGATGTTGTCTTAACGTTTGAGAGGTGCCGAAACAGACAGTTTGTCTGCTGCTTCACCCACATGGCAGAGTTCAGACCAATGCATGGACTTGGGCAGACAGAATGACAAATTGGACTCACTGAGATAAAAAAAAATACATTTGTAAACACAGAAGCCGCTCTCCTCTCTGATATATGTACGGAAAATAATACTTTTATATTATTATATTGATCAAAAGTCTATATTGTTAAAAGACTTCTATTTTGAATACATCTTGTCCTTTTTAACTGGAGTGATGATGCTGAAAATTCAGCTTTTCGAAAACAGGAATAAATTAGATTTTAAAATATAATAAAATGCAGAAGAAAATGTAGTAATATCTCACAATCTCAAGTCTCTTTATTATTTTTTTCCCCATAAAATGAATACAGCTTTGGTGAGTGTAAGACACTAATTAAAATAATAATAATAATAATAAATATATTAAGTAAAATAAAGTCATATCTATAATTTTGCAGTATTTATAATATAAGTTAAGCTTTATATTCATATTCTTTTATATATTATATATTTATAATAAATAAATATACATTTATAAATATATATTTAATCCTATAATAGTTTATTAAAATTGCAATTAATACAAATCAGACATTTATAAATTGTAAAAAATAAAGTGCAGAATAATGTATGAATATAGATTATTTATTCTGAAAGATCGAAAATCTATAACCAATATATTTTGTAACTCAACCTGAGAAAATTGAGGGGTTTCCTTTTATATTTTTACAATTTCAGAATGTATTTTTTCCAAGAATTTTCTAATCAGTTTGTGTGTGATTTGGTTTTTCAGTGACAAGTGACAATTACTTAAGATACTGTAGTAATTAGATTTTCTTGTAAATTATAGTTCACACTATGCTGAACTGATACCAGCCTACAAAATAGACCAAATGCTAGATAGTGTTCGTTCTGGAGGACTCAAGATGTTCACCAGCGATTCTCTCATGACATGTGTCATTAACTGTTGTGGCTGTTTGCCTGATAAGAGTTTACACTGCTATCACTCATCCAGACAGGAAGTCATTGTGCGGGAGTTTGTCCCAACTTGCAGGGGAAGTCCATTGTTAAAAGGATGTTTGTGATAGTGGTGTATTTGCAGTGGCTCTTAGGGAGTGTTGGGTGTACAACGGCCTTTTGAGGTCAGAGTAATTGCTGTTTTAGGATTTGGAGAACATGTTGCATGCTTTATTTCAGATGTGTTGGGGCATGCTGTCATGGGGGTGTTGCTCAGAAATTCCTAGGAGACTTTGTATGCTTGTTTATGGTCCAAGATATTCTCAACAGCTCTCAAATCATTTCAAATGTGGCACATCAGTGAATCACATGGTTACAATTCTTTCGGTTTGCTTTTATCTGCCTTTGCTTCATCTTCCTGCAGCTGCAGAGTCAATTCAAAATGGTGGTTGGCCAGTCACAGGGTTTTTTTTTTTACGATGTCCTGGCATGTGCTTTCCCCTTGATCCAATTGGTTTCTGCCTAGCTTAACTCTGACATCTAGTGGTTAATGTTACTAACATACTGATCAGAAACCAATACATAACCAAAGAAATTTAAGTCAGGAAACCGTTTCATACAGAAACTTCTATAGCTTCAAAAGCCAAAAATTAATTAAGATATACAAACCGCCAAATCTCTTTTTCCCCTTAATTTCTTGTCCTTGTTCAGACGGGTGAATATGCCACGGATGAAGAGGAAGAGATGAGCCCCATGTTTCCTAATGCCATCGAGGTGTTCGACCTGGCAGAGAATGAAGACATGCTCTCTCCTGTGGAGATGGACCCAGAGAAACTTGCACACAAGTTTAAGGAGGTCAGTGGGACACACAAGAAAACTTGTGAAGCTGGCCACACATAAACACATAAACAATATGCAAACCTATTGATGCTGGCTTTGCTTAATTTTGATTTGCCGTATGAAATTAACTGGAAATACACTTATAATAAACAGATACTAATATCTGACGATTTTATTTATATTATAAGTAATAGCTTTGATCAATTTGAATAGCTTTTAACTATGTATTTATTTATTTCCCACTAAAGCTCTGATATGAAAATGTTATTTTCATATGCAATTGTTATTATTATTTGTTTTATTTTGTAATAAAGGATAAATAAATAAAGGTAATAAATAAAGGATGTAAACACTGTACAAAAGTGTAGATGGAAATAATATATATATACATCAGAACCATTTATTTTTACTATCAGTAAGGTATGTAAACTGTAAAAAAAAATATATATATATATACACATATATATAGTTTTAGTGTTACTTGCTGTTTCTTTTTTGTTTTTCTTTTTAATTGTTTGTGAAATTTACAAGCGTTTGCTGAGTAAAAATGCTTATTTATATTGTAGGTATTACAAATCTTACAAATTTTTTGTTAATTCAAAAAAATACAATTCACCCTATAGCTCAAATCTACATTTATATGCTACATTATAATTGTAATACATTGTAATTCTAACTAAAATTTGTTGTCATAATGTTATTATGAGCATTTATTATGTGTTTAGCGTTTAAGAAAAACAGTCTGTCATACTGTTTATAGTACAGTCTGTCATACTATGTACTATATTTTAAAAAGAATAAACTGAAAATAAAGCCCTGGAATGATCTGCTTTCAAATTCCAATATTGGAAATAATTCAAACAATTATTAAATACTAATAATTACTTTATCATTATAGTCCATAAAATTAAGTATTACAAGTCCCAAAATGAATTAAAATATAATAACATTTTCAGTTGAACAGGTTTGCAGATATGTATCTGTATGTGTGTAGTCAATAATCAAGAAAAAAAGTGCATCTATCTCTGTGTCTCCAGCTCCAGATCAAACATGCTGTGACCCAGGCTGAGATCTCGCAGCTTAAGAGGAAGGTATGACCTGTTGTGCATGTCGTTTTGTTTGCTTGCTTTAAATCAAGGTTTCAAAATAATGAGCGTTTGTAAAAGATCATTACGCAACCTTTATTTACCCTTGTGACGATCCCTCCGTCTCTCTCTCCAGCTGGCTCACGCTGAGCAGGATAAGCTGCGCTGGAGGATGGAGAGGGCTCAGTTGGAGCAGACGGTGAGAGAAAATAAGGAGCGGATGGAGAAGTTGGAGGGCTATTGGATGGAGGCTCAGAGCTTGTGCCAGGCGGTGGACGAGCACCTGAAAGAGACACAGTCGCAGTATCAGGCGCTGGAGCGCAAGTACAGCAAAGCCAAACGCCTCATCAAAGAGTACCAGCAGAAGTGAGTGCAGGGCGTATAATGACCTAAATAAGCATGTGATTGAAGGAATTAGACAAGCTCCTTCATGTGATCTAGTGACAGAGTTTAAACCTTGTTGTGTGTGTCTTAATGCAGAGAGATTGAGTATTTAAAGAAGGAGACGGCCCAGCGAAGAGCACAAGAGGAGTCAGAGGCCAGCCACAAGGTGGAGACAGATAATCTCCAGGAGAAGGTCCGTTTAGAAACCAGTATTTCCAGAAACGATTCGCTCTTATTGGCTCACACGCTGTTAGGGATGTATCAATTCACAATACTGTTTTCTTCTAAATTTAGTTTTTTGTTTGTTTTTATGAGATTTAAGAACAATGAGCAATGAAAATGTGCCCTGTTATTAACTCTAAGACAAATATGCTCAAAATCTCTTGGTGAGACTGAATATAGCAAAACTAAATTGTAATTTTACAACAAACCCCAAATTAAATGGATAACACAAATGAAGAAAATCACTTCACATAAACAAACCAAGGCCTTGGCAGTGCCCTTTTTACATTTAAAATTATTGTCAATTACTATATTTTCATCATGTTCCAAAGAAAGATCAGCTTTTTATGAGCAGATTTTAATTTATTTATTGAAATATATTTATTGATTTTTATCCAGCTCGGGGTTAATCTTTACATCACTACACACTTCGCGTTCCACAGGGGGTGAACGCAAATACTAGTTTTATATTATTTGTATAAGTGGTAGCTTATTTTATGTGTACTTAAATCTTTAAACAGACAGGCGCCTACTTAAACATCTTTCTTTCTATGCATAATCCACCGAGATCCCTCAGATCTTCAGTTTAGAGCTTGCTGGCTGTTTCTGAGGAAAGAATAAAACTGAGAATTGATCCGTCTTTTTCAGTAGTTGCACCAAAGCAGCCTCAAGGGTTTAAACACTTTCTGATCTTAAATCAAACTTTTTCTTTGCTTTTGTACTGTAGAGTTATATATAGAGTTATATATTTTGGGGTTTTTCTTTCTAAAATATATGCATAGATGTATGTATTTATATAAACATAACAAATATACGCAGCACACACACACACACACATATATTATGTACAAAAAACACATTTATTCACAATAAATTATTGCCCAGCACTAGTTCTGACATAAAAAAACAGTGTTTTTGTAATATTTTACAAAAATTTTTACATTCAAACATTTTTGTTTTAGTGGTTTTGTTTGTTTGTTTTTTATCAAAAAAAACATGCGGCTTTGGTGAACGTTTGTTATATAAAAATATTGTTATTTATTTGTTATTTATTTGAACAATAGAGTATGCATTTAAAAATATAAAAGCTTTTGCCACATATGTAAATATGATCAAATGAAGTGCACCTGGCCTGAACGTCCCTCTGTTTCCCTCTTAGATTACTGACTTGGAGTCAAAGGTTGGTGCTCTGAAGAGTTTGGAGCCGTCGTAAGTTTTCCTCTGTGGAAATGACGGAGAGAACGACAGAAACGCCTTGAACTCCGCCCACTCTACCCTCCGACCACATTTTCCCTCCATGACCTGAAGAGCCTGACGAACTACAGGAAACATGCTGAGGGGATGTTACCGGGGACAAAGAGGGGACAAAACACACTGTACCAGACGCCCAAGGGACGTCTAGCCATCAGGAGGCCCTTTTTATAGTCATTTAGTCACGTTCTCCATTTCTTTTTAAGCGCCCTTAAAGGTATTATGAGCCTCTCCGCTCTCGGCAGGAATGTAGAACCTCTTCGTTAATAAACGCTCACTCAAATGCTTGCAGGAGAAGAACGAAACGGTTGCCGGACAAAGGCGGCACGGATTAATAAGTGTAGGATGGGAGCGAGAGGCGGCCTGTAAAGCAGTGACTGACAAGAGGACTGTTTGTATATATTCTGGCATATATTTAAATATTAAAACCGCTTAAGCAATGTGCTGGGGGGGTGGGTTGGGGGTTGGTTTGAGAGAAGGGGCAAGGGCTTTACTTTTCACATCTAGGCAAATAATACAGTGAAAATGGTCCGTGCATGGCAAAAGAGAGGTTTAGGACAAAAATTGGAAAACAGGGTGTGAAATGTGTAATTTTGACATTTAGAGTTAGCATTCAGGGTTTGCTTTCTGTCGTGTTAATGGAAGTAGAATGAGTAGGGGCTTATGGGTGATGTGTCTTCACAGGAGGAACTGTGCTTGTGGTTAGTTGGTGCAGTGCTTGTGTGCACTGCTCAGTGTGCCTCGGTCAACCCTGCAATGTCGTCTGACTCTGTGATGAGACAGATTAAGACTTCTGCATCAGTCAGAAATATGGCCTTGTTTTATTGCTACCCAAACCCTTTCACCAGCCCTCTCTGTTTGAGCAGACTTGTAGCGTGTTTACTCCAATGTTTTGGTCCACTTTGGCTACAGTAAGTGCACTCAGATTGCACTGCAGAGAGTCCAGGAGAATCCTAAAGTTTTCTGCTTAATTCCTCCTCCGTCTGATGGACGTGGATTGACTCAGTATTACCATTCCATACACAATGATGTGGAGTCTCCTTTTAGTTGGTTTATTGTGTTATAAGCCACTTTTTTCTTCGTTACGCTGTCTTAAATGTGTTTTTATCATACTCCTGGGAAAACTGGAATTGTGAAGCAAGAATTTGGAAAAGGAATTTGAGACTTTAATTACACGCCACCTTTTTAAACTCAAATCCACAGATGTTAGCATGTTGGAGATACTGAGCCTCATTCATAAGACACGAGAATAATTTAGCTGTGAGATATATTTGTAAAAATCACTCTTGGGGCCCATTTACACAGATTTTTTTTGTTGTTGTTGGTAAGGCAAAAAAAAAACACGTTTTGAGACACGTACACTAAAATAGACACTTTTTGAAAGTAGAACTTACTGCTAATTGAAGCACGTGTTTTTAAAATGCTTTTTCGTGTGTGAGACGCTGCAAAAGCCACAAGATCTGAAACTCAAAGGTCAAACACGTCCCGGCAGGTGTTGTTTGCATAGAAATACAACAGAAAAGTAGAGTGAAATGCCAAAAAAAACAAAGCGTTCTGTGAAAACCACCTCCACGTAAATGTAAGGGATAGTTCACTCAGAATGCGTTTTACTTCTACTGTGATGCTTTTTTCTTTTGTTGTAAAATGCGTTTGTTAACGAAAGAACGTCTTCTGTGTGAACGGCCCTCAGTCTGTGGAGCGCAGATTAGCTATTTTCTTTAGTTCAATCAGATAGTTGTGTCCTGTTCTCACTGTTGGGCCTCTCTCATCAACCATATTAAAGAAAGAGAACCAAGTTGTTTTTTTAACATGCCAAAAAAATCTAATTCCTGGCTCAGTATTGGAAACCTTAGTATTGGAGTTCTTCCCGTTTCCCTCCCTAAAGTGTTTAAGCGTTGTTCAGCTTTTTACGAGCTGTTCTCATGATTGTTCATTTTCATAAAGTTTTAGTTTTTTTATATATATATATTAAAAGTTGTTTTCTGTTACATGGGTTAATGTTGATCAAGCAACAGGGTACAACTGAGATACAAACAATGCTAGGAACATCACATAATAGGACCTGTATCTTACAATCATTCCGCTAACCTCTTTTGAATGTCAAATATGCTAAACCGCAATTAGACAGAGTTTGTGTATGACTTTCGTTGTCATAGTCAAGTAAAATCATTTTTCAAGCAAGCGAGAACAAGCACTGACTGGAAACGATTTTCTCGCTCCATTAATTATGGGACTATTATCTCAGTTGTACTGCTGTTAATTCGTTGACTCTTTAACCCTATAGCCTAACTAAGGACGCCCACTGAGTTGACAAGGACCTTATTAGCAAAGATATCCGAACACGACGGTCATATTTGCTGTGTATAGTTCTGTTTGCGAGCCTCTGTTTGCTGAAATGTAACGTGGATGCCCAGACGGTGGCACAGTTGAAACATGGAGGCGTTCATTTCTTTTTCCCGTGCGTCACAATGTAGAAACGAGCAAACTGGGTTATTATAGAGGTAACGGACACTTTGAATCTTTTAAACGCTTTTAAATTTCACATTTTAGCTTAGCTTAGCTTAGCTTAGCTGCTGCCTTTAATGAAATGAATTTGCTTCCATGTACAGGGAAGAGCTCTGTGTTTTTCTCACTTGCTGGTGTAATAGTTAGTTCCTCTTTATTTTTGGTGTCCTACAGTGTATTCAAATGTAATAAAATCAGTACAAAATGACATTTAAAGATGTTACTTTACAGTGAAAAGTGTCTACAATTGCAACAATTTGTAATTAGAGTTTAATTACCATTATTAAGAGATTAGCTCATTTTTCTGACACCTAACATAAAGCGGGAACAACGATTTTAGTTTTACGAACTCGACTTCATTTCCTCTGTGCTGTTTAGTTCCTTTTTTCTTTAACCCTGCCATGTAAATTGCTACAACATGAACCAGAGGAAGATGTTCTCCAATTGAAATAAGCGTCATCATGTTCAATAATTGCATAAGTACTGTCATAATAAAAGCAGAAGTGTGCTGAGCAAGTTCGAAACTTTGTCTTTTTTGCTTTTTTTTTGACATTTTATTTTCAAAGTCTATGTACAAGTGGGTTTATTTTTTCATGTAGCACCTAGCGATATTTATATATTCAACCTTTGATAGTTGTCCTTTACCAAAAAAAAATATAATTTGTCAACAGCACAAAAACAAAAAAATAATAATTGCTCATTTCTGCTATTCCATGTTTAGTTTTACTAGTTTTATTTGTGTTGTCAAGATCAATCTCATCCTAAATAAAAGTTTTTGTTTACATAATATATGTATGTGTACTGTTTATATTTATTATGTTTATATATATACAAATATTTACATTTTAGATTTATATATTTATATTCTTATACATATTAATATATAAGCATAACAGATTTTTCTAAAACATACATGCATGCTTGTATTTATATATACATAAATAAATATACACACATATTTTGTAAACTCTTACTCAAAACTTTTATTTTGGATGTGATTAAAAGCGATTAATCGTTTAACGGCACTAATTTTCATCATCTTTATTATTTTTATTTGTTAAATTGATCCAAGCTACTCTACTCTACCTTCTGAAAACGATGGCCTTCGTTGTCGTTTAAAATAAATCTGCGATGTTTGATTCATGTTTGAATCATTCTTTGATTCAATTCTTTTCAAAGAATAAACTGATTTCAAATGGTTCATATGTGAATTCGACTGAACAGGTCTTGTTTGACTGGGAAAAAAAATGAGAGTACTAATATGAAATCTGAGCACTCAACTTCAAATCTTTAACTAGGAACCTTTTTGGTTTTAAGAAAAAAAAAACATTTTTGCATCATGTACACATACACACTTAGTGAAGCAGAACGTCTCGAGTGCTCATCACAAGAGGCTTTATTTTAGATGCATCTTTGACTCAGATCAAGAAAAGGGGGCGGTGCAATATTGCATGCCCCGCCCTCCGTGTCTTTCATTGGACATGTCTGAGTTTCAGATAATCGCACTGTAAACACGGACTTCTGTACAAAACCAAAAAACAACAATAGAATACCCGCTTTAAAAAGATCAAATAAAAACAAGTGAGAAACTTTGACCAAATAAAAACAGCAAAATCCAACTAAACCACCTACATGCTGTACAATTCATCCATTGCAGACAGACAACGCAAAAAAAAAACCTATGCAACCAAAACAGAGGATATGTACAGGTCATCTGTAATGGATAAGAAATGATATCAAACCGAAACAACAAAAAACAGCGAATATGCTATACAATTCTTTCATCGCAAACCCAGACTCTGTCTGGGCCATCGCCTTTTAAACTGTACACGTACGGGTTATTTTTCTTAGATTTACAAAACAAATATTCTTCTTGAGAGTCCATCTCATAGCTCTTACATAAAATAGAGTCATATTCATATTTATTTTTGCTATTTACATGATGTATGTACACTGCAGCCTTACAGGCCGTCCTTTGTATGACCTCAGGAGGAGATCCTGAGAGAGTCCAATCCAAGACGAGTCATCCCGTACAGAGCTTGGGATCGTTCTAGAGTGAACTTGGGTGCAAAGAAACACGTTTTCAGTTATGAGAATTAAATTATGAGATTTAGGGCAAACTGAAAACAGCTCAAAAGTTGAAGCAGGGCCATCTGCCACTGTTGATATTAAGTGATAGTAAGTGGTTCTGTTCAAAAACCACAATAAAATACTGCATTTGGTCAATTTTTATTTTTTTTTTTTGGTCTGTTACTAATCTTTAATAAATTAACAGTAAAGTTAAATTTGGCTTCCACACTGCAAAATCTGTTGACATTTTTGTCTTGTTTTTTGATTTAAAGATTCTTAAAACAAGATAAATTTATTTAAATAATATATTAATATTCCTAATAATATTCCTGAATAAAGTTGAAAAGTTGTTTTTACTCCACGTTTTTTTGTTTTAAGAATAAATCTCTGTTTTTTATATTTAATACTTAACATATATATTACATATATTACAATTATTAAATATTAAACATATTATTACGTCATGTAATTTTGTTTCAAGAAAAAAAAACAAGACAGAAATATTGGCATAAATAGATTTTTTTGCAGTTAACAAGTTCAAATACATTCACCTCAACATGGAGTTAAAGTGAATAGTTTCTGAATTATTATGAACGAATCGTTTAATCCTGTACACTGGAGCTGGTCTTGGATTCGGGACTCATTTTTGATGGCTGGGGATCCATATTGTTCTGAACACTAACATCTAATGACTGCAGCCCAGCACAGCACAGGGTTGCAGTAAGTGCCAATGTTGGCAGGGGAAGAGGGAAGACCAAAGGTCAGAGTTCAAGAGGTCAGATTGTCTCCTGTATTTTAGGGTCACGAATGGCCAAAATGCAGTCTGTGTTTCTGAAGGCCCGGATGACAAGTTTAAATCAGATTAAGCTTATTCCGGCTTGGTTCAGTTCAACTGATGGCAGTGCAATCAGGACAGGTTTCCCTTCAGTTGTGAACAGCGAGGGAAAAAAAAGATAGTAATGAATCCAGACCACCATGCGTGGTTTGTAATGAACACTGACACAGAATCACTCAAAGCACAATTCACACCATTATTGTGAACAGATTCCCTCGTTAGATGATTCGGAGGTGGAGCCTGAGATGATTGACAGCCCAGCTGGGTTGATCTGCAACAATGAAGGGAACGAAGGGTTGGGTGCGTAGGTTTATTGGATCTGAAACAAGAGGTTTTGTAGATATGGCTTTGTAGGTTCACTTGGTCCCTTCACATGTCTTTTGGTTCCAGCTTGCTGGACATATCAAAAAGCAGGTTCTGATTGTCGATGACCTGCAGCTGCCGAACATACGCTTTCGTCTGGAGGTGAGAAGGGGACGGCTCGGCCTCCATCGCTGTGAGAGAGACAGAAAGAGGAAAAGGAATCCATTAACCGAAAATTTTATAATAGAAATAAATGTATGTAATATTTATAGTACACATTTAGAATACTAAACTGATGATTAGGAATGATTAGAATTCTTATGGTCAACAAAGCTAGCATTTATTTGATTAAATGCAGTAAAACCAGTAATACTGTAAAATATTACAATTTAAAATAATTCTTTTCTACTGTAATATGTTTTAAAATGTATGTTTTATTCCTGTGATGGAAAAGCTGAATTTTCAGCATCATTACTCTAGTCATAATCCTTCAAAATCATTATAATATGCTGATCTGTTGCTCGATTATTATCAATATTTATTGGTAATCAGTTGTTAATAATTGATATTATTATCAACGCTGAAAAAGTTTTTTTCTCAATATAAATGTTTTTTTTCATGATTCTTTAATAAACAAAAAATCCAAGAGAACAGTTTTTAAAATATATAAAACCACAAAACCATCTGTGGGTACAATAATCTAAGTCAAATATATTCAAAATCAAGATATTAAGAAAATTGCCTTCAAAATTGTCCAAATGAAGCTTTTAACAATGCATATTCCTAAATAAAAAATTAGTTTTGATATGATTATGGCAGGGAAAAAAAAAAGATATAAATAAATAAAAATTATTCATTTTGACTGCTACAATGTATTGTTGGCTATTTCTACAAATATTACTGTGCATATTACATATTAATATTTTTAACATTACAAATGTCAATAATGTATTTTTTCCTTCCGGAATATTTTTTAGTATATATTAAAATTAAATAAAAAAGTATATTTTAAATTGTAATACTATTTTACAATATAACCGTTTTTGCTGTATTTCTTGTCAATAAATGTATTTAAAACTATTTCTCTAAAGTTTATAGCAAAAATGCTAAGCCGTATTTAAACGAAACCTAAACCTAAAAAACAAATGTGTGTGTGTATATATATATATATATATATATATATATATATAAAACATCCTGCTTGTTTTCAAAACATATGTTCAGCTAAAGAAATTAAACTCCAGCCTACATGTTTGAAACAAGGGTAAGCAAATGATGACAGAATTGTATTACATTCACAGCGTCTTCCAACTCCTGTGCCTACTGTAACTTGCAGATGATTACTGTAATGTGATGAGTTGATTGAGATGACCCTGAGTCTGACCACATGGTGGCGGTGTAGAGCTGAGGCACCAGCAGACGTGCTCTCAACCACTCATGTCCAGCTGACCTGACTCTACACACACACACAATTGCTAAGCCACACTTTTCAAAAAGAAAGTGAGCAGAAAAAAAACTGAAGAAAAGAGAGCAAGAGTGAGAGGAGGAGGAAGGAAAACAGCTCTTTCAGTAGCTATGAATAGCTGCACGTTGTCCTCTCTGATCTCACTCCGCCTCTGCATCAGATACAGCTGTCACTCAAGCTACAGCGAGACAGATGCTACTGCACACATATCCCACAAACCTCATTCTTTCAAAAATATCTGTTTCAAATAAATGCTCTTTATTAGCATTTTCTATTCATCAAAAAAATACTACGCAGCATAGCTGATTTCAACAGTGACTGAAATAATGATGATAAAAATTCAGCCTAGTTATTTTAAACAGTAAAAACATTACAGTTTAACTGTACTTTTGATTTAAAAAAATGCAGCCTTGTGAGAGTCAAAAATGTACATTCATCTTGTTGAGGATGTTTTGTAATTAAACCAGACAAAGATATTGATAAACAAGAAGGCTTTAGCAATACTCGCTCATAACTCATAAGACTTATTTCACTTTTCTAAATAATTTGGAGCTGAAACGCGACCATTTGCACGAGCATCTCATTAACATCTAGGTGCAACACAGGAAACAGTTAATTTCCTCTGTGATTTTTCTTTTCTAACAATAAAGAGATAGCAGAACTGATCTGAGATCATCTGCAGCCTCCTTCCTTTGACGCTTTGACAGCAGGAGCGCATTAGAGACAATTACGGAGTCATTAAGTCTCGCATCTGAGCAGCTCCCCCGAAGTTCAGAGCCTCTGAAAGAGAAATTGAGTTCTGCCGGCTCTTACAAATGTCAATGGCTGCAATGTGTCTATTGAAATCGATGCCCTCTGGCCTCGACGTGTCCCCAAATGAGTCTCAGCCGCCGTATAGAAATGTCATTGCAAATGGGATCCGGTTACGTGGGCATGAGCATGAATTCACTCGCAAATATTCAATATATTAATATTTGTCTTTTTCACGATAAACGGCGATGGACAATGGCGCATCTACATTCAGTTCTTTGTCAAGCATGGAGAAAAAGAGATTGTTCTAAAAAAGGCCACTTCTACACACCAGGCTGAAAGAGTGCTGTGCGCTTGGCTGGGCATCAATCCCTCTAATGGAAATGGATGAGGGCAATCCACTCAGGTAGATGGAGGGAGAATGAGCCCTGATAATTACAGCCCTCGCTCAGAGCCACAGACAGGAAAATAAGTGGCCTGACGCACGAGACCTGCTGATCAACTTTAACACACGGACTAACTCGAGACAAATCACAGCAGCTGCACCAAGAGAAGAAAATAATTGTGCTAAAGTAATAGCCCAAAGGGGTTATTTTCTTAGTGTTTTGTAATAAAAAATGAGGCTGATTTAGTTATGGTGCTGCTAAAATACAGTGGAACCGGTGGAACATTATCAAAACCCATTTAAGCCAAGTTGCTACAAAGAAACGGCTCATATGGGAAGTGTGATAATATGGCAGCTAATAAATGTACTTTTGTTCAAAAGATTGAGGGTTTTTTAATGTTTTTGAAAGAAGTTCCTTTACTTAAAAATAAATAAATAAATAAATAAATCACTGTGGCGACTCATTTTCGGTCTTCAGAGTCACGTGATTCTTCACAAATAATTATAATATGCTGATTTAGTGCTCAAGACACATTTATTATTATTACCAATAATTCTATTTATAAAACAGATTGTTTCGGTTCTTGATTGTAATTGGTTGAGCTGTGTTAGAAGCTGCTGTGAATTACAAACACCTTTCACCTTTATTAGTCATTTTTCATTTCATGTACGTTTTTATTCATTTTTAATACTGTTAAGGAAACAGTGATACATTTTCTTTCATTTTCAGGACTTTCAGGATTCTTGGATGAATAAAAACGTTCATTTGAAATACTTTTTGTAATATTGTACTGTAAACATCTACTAGTAACAATGTAAAAATGCAATTTCTTATCAATTCAATGCATCCTTGCTGAATTAAAGTGTTAATTTCCTTCAATTAAAATAGAAATATAAACCTTACTGTCCCAAAACTGTTAATTAATAGTGTATAAAAGCACAGCTCCCCATATACATGGATGGCAAGCAAAATTGTGAAAGCGTATTTTTCTATCTAGATTTTTTTATTTTGTCCTGTAATATTATTATAAGAAACAATAGTTTTTTTGATAGATGACTGTCATTTTTTTTAAAATTATTCACTTCTCTTGTAAAAATTCCAACACTGATGAAAGATTTTTTATGGAAAATTGTCAATCCAAAAATCTCTTTTTAATGAATAAATATTAAATTGTTATTGTTTGATGATCACTGAAATGTTGATTTCAAATGATCATGATAATGATAAAATTATGCATGACAACATCCAAACAAACAGCTGCACGGAGAGGAAGGAACTTTTCTGCAGGGTGTGATGGTGCAGACACTCTTTAAAGACATGCCAGAAGATGCATGAGACAAATGGAAAGCTGTGTGGATGCGTGCAGAGTCACGACTTTTCTGCCTCACGAAGCATCACGGTTACCATGGAAACCATGTTTGTTTGTGTGACTGATGAGATTTGAATCGAGGGAGTCAAGATTCCAAAGTGGTGAAACCCCAAAGACAATTACGAAACAGAAACTGATATTCAGCTAATCTAAAGCTTCAAGAAAAACACATTAGAGGAACCAGTCTTAAGATCAGCACAAAAGACACCTAGTCCATATTTTAAACACCCAGTGACAGCATCGAGACCAACAGAGTGAATTAACCAGCCAGACTAATTCAGGCTGGAACCAAGCCAGAATTTTCACCAGCATGGTTCAGAAGTTTTTCTTTAAATAATTTTTTCTATAGGGATATTTCAAACTTTTTTTTGAAATTTGAAGCAAAAAGTATTTGAAAGTCTGACTAAAAGACCAAGGTACAAGACTGTAATTAGAACTACAACTCCATAAAGCAATGTGAATGACGTTGATTAAAAACAATTATGAAATCTGAAACTATTAATTGAAATTGATTTTATATAGAGAAACCATCATTTTTTTAGTATTTTGAGAGCACAGGAGACCAAGCTCATTTGGCTGCAACTCTCTGATTGGTGGAATGCACAGCATCATGGGTAACAGTTTCTCACCACAAATCCTGCTGTTAAACATTATTTTTTTGAAAAACAAGTTGCTTTAGCCCTCAGAGCTCACAACAGGTCGGTCTTTCAAAGTTACTGTAAATGTATTTCCCTATTGAGAAGTTTTCACACTGAACTCGACCTTTGCACTTAATAAACGTTTTTACTCGTTATGCACATGCAAAGTTATAGATCCACAATTCTTACTGTTTGTCTGTGAGCATAAATGTTTTGAAGCACTGCCCAGCTGTTGCATGTGTTACTGTGTGTGTTATGAAGCGGTGCCCTGTGGCTCATGGCCCCGAGGGCTGTGCTGTCCCAAACAGATGGGCTGTGGCAGGGTGGAGCAGCAGTCTCCTAGAACTAATCCACTCAGACAGGTGTGTGTGAGTGTGTGAGTGTGTGTGTAAGTCTTCATGTAGGTATGCTGTTATGTTGGCGGGTGGAGACATGCTCTACATTTGCACTAATCCTATTTGACAGGCCGATGTCTGTCTGTCTGTGTGTGTTTGTGTGTGTGTGTGTGTGTGTGTATGTGTGGAAATACACATACCTAGCTGAGTGCTCCTATACCGCCTGATGCTTCGCACCATCTCAGCCACTTTGTGCTAGAGAAAAAAAAGAGAAAGAGTTGATAGACAGTAATTCAGTGAATGGTATGTACAGTAATAATAACACAAAATAATGTACCTGTGGACACTAATTACTTTCCATGATATTGTGTATTAATCAGAGCCTCAGATAGTTGATTCTTAATGGTCATTTGAATCATTTTGAGAGAAAAAGAAGGCACAGTTTTAAGAATATTTCAGATATTTTAAATCCTAATGCTGCATTCATTTGATTAAAAATACACTAAAAACAGTAATAATGTGAAACATTTTAATATAGCTGTTACCCTTTCAGTCGAATCACTTCGACGTTACATATGGGAACTCGCCAGAGGGACCTATCTGCTTTGAGCTTTACTAAAAGCCAATGAATATTGGCCGTCACTGATTGCGCTCAGGTGCACCTCATCACTGCATGAGTATAAGAGGGCACGCACACAGTGCACATGCAGCTTTTCACTTCAGAGCCGTTGCTGTTTTGGAGCTGGAGATCCCCGGGCTTTAGTTTGTGAAGAAGGTGAAGGAGATCGTAGGAGAAGTTCCCGCAAGACCTGCTCTCTCGTCTGACAGCGTTTCTGGACGGCTGTCAGCGAATGCACAGAGTTGCCATGTTTGGGTCTTCCCTGGGCGACCAGGAAAAAGAGCAATTTTCCTATGGTTGGTGACGCATTCTGTAACGGGATGTCGAACGGGATGATGTTCTCGGAGGAGACTGCTCCCCCTGCTACGGCAGGCCCGAGATGTCTGCCGGTGTGCCTGCTGCTGACCCTTTGCGGCTGGATGATTGGTTTCTGGGGGCCAGAGATGTGGCGCGGTCTTCAGGTCAACCGAGAGAAGAGCAAACTCTCCCCAGTGCAGAGGATCACTTATCTCGGTATGGAGCTGGACTCGATCGATATGTCCGCCCGCCTCACCACCGAGCACGCGCGGGCCATGCTGAACTGCCTAGATACGTTCAGGCACAAGAAAGCGGTTCCTCTCAAAACTTTTCAGAGGCTCCTGGGGCATATGGCAGCTGCAGCCGTGGTTACGCTGCTGGGGTTGTTACATATGAGACCGCTTCAGTGATGGTTACACGATTGGGTCCCAAGATGGGCATGGCACTGTGGCACACTTCGGATCGGCATTTCCCCGGAGTGTCGCCGCCTTTTCAGCCCATGGGACAATCCTGCTTTCCTACGGGTCGGGGTACCCCTAGGACAGGTTTCGAGACATGTTATGGTCAACACGGATGCCTCTCTCACAGGCTGGGGTGCTGTATGCAACGGGCAAGCAGCCTCGGGTCCCTGGACAGGTGTCCGACTGCGCTGACACATTAATTGCCTAGAGCTGAGACAGTGTTTCTCGCGCTGCGTCATTTTCTTCCCACACTGCGCCACAAGCACGTGTTAGTCCGGACGGACAACACTGCGGCTGTTGCGTACATCAACAAACAAGGTGGTCTACGCTCCCGCTGTATGTCTCAGCTCGCCCGCCATCTGCTCCTGTGGAGTCACTGCGCGCTATTCATGTTCCAGGGCTACTCAACCGTGCAGCGGATCAGCTCTCATGGCAGTCCACCCACCCTGGAGAATGGCAGCTCCACCCCCAGGTGGTTTGGAATCACTTCGGAGAGGTCAAGATAGATCTCTTCGCCTCTCCCGAGTCGACTCACTGCCAGCTGTTTTATTCCCTCTCCGAGTCCCCTCGGGCTCTCGACAGTCCTGCTGGTAGCGCCTTACTGGCCCTCCTGGACGTGGTTTGCGGACCTCGCTTTCCTCGCGGCAGCCCCTCCTTGGAAAATCCCCTGGAGGAAGGACCTTCTTTCCCAGGGGATGGGCACCATATGACACCCGCGTCCCAATCTCTGGAACCTGCATGTGTGGCTTCTGGACGGGACTGGCGGCAGACTTCTCCTGCCTTCCCAGCGCTGTCGTAGATACCATCACTCAAACGCGAACCCCCTCTACAAGGCAGGATTACAGAGATGGGGTCTGTTCGTCGAATTGTGTTCCTCCCGTAGTGAGGACCCACAGAGATGCACGATCGCAGTTGTGCTTTCCTTCCTGCAAGAGAAGTTGGAGCGCAGGCTGTGACGCAGTAGAGGGCGCATCCCTGGGGAAGCATCAGCTCATCGTCAGATTCCTTAAAGGTACGCGTAGGGTGAACCCCCCCGAGACCACATCTTTTGCCCTCTTGGGACCTGGCAGTCACACTAGCCGAGCTGCGGCTGGCTCCCTTCGAGCCACTTCAGTCAGCAGAAATAAAATTTCTGACACTGAATACAGGGCTTCTCATCGTGAGGGCCTCCATTACGAGGGTAGGGGATCTGCAAGCCTTCTCTGTCGACAAAGAGTGCCTTCAGTTCGTCCCTGGCTGATTCTCACGTTATCCTGAGACCCTGGCCCGGCTATGTGCCCAAGGTTCCCACCACGCATTTCCGTGATCAGGTGGTGAACCTGTACGCGCGCTGCGCCTCTACATCGACCCTACTCGGAGCTTCGATCTCAGTGTTCCCTTCAATGTGCGTAACCTGAGTCCTCCCTGCCCAGCAGTCGGTCTAGAGCGGAGTAGCTCCGGCTGTGCTTACTCTGGTCCCCTTCGCCAGAGGTGTGGCAACAACATCTCCACGTTCTACACAAGGCTGTGTTTCCCTTCAATTATATCCATATTCTTATCGATATATTTAAAATTCTTGTCCCGCATGCGTTCGTTCAGAAAACTTCTTGCGCTCCGCCCTCAACCGCTTGTTTCAGCACCACTGAAAGCAACCCTGTCGCCCCTCATACGGGCCGTGGGGAGGTCGAGAAGGTTACGTGCAGATTCCTCTGCTAACGAACTGGAAAAGCTAAAAATGTCTCGCCAGTTGGAAGGGGGATCTCCGCGTAACGCAGCCCTAGAGTGTGGCCTGTTCCATGGGTGTTCCCATATGTAACGTCGAAGTGATTCGACTGAAAGGGTAACGTCTAG
>JAUMHI010000035.1:15858512-15911300 GCA_032359435.1 Enteromius unitaeniatus | reverse complement strand
AATGCAGAACGCTGTTTGGTTTCGTTTGTGGTTTTCACACATACATCCACTTGTGCGGTTGTACAGTGATGTAAATTAATTAATTAATGCAACTTAATTGTTCTAATAAATCGCAAGGAAATGCACTCTTAAAAAGTTCTGGGTTAAACACATCCCAGCGATTGGGTTGTTTTGACTATGCTGGGTTTGTTCTTCTTTACCCAGCATTTTTAGAGTAAACTTTTGATTCTAATGAATCAGTTCATTTTAGTACATTTTTATCAAACTCTTACAGCTTATTATTTCTTTTAAGAACTAGGCCTATTCACTGAATGGTTCTTTGGGGAGTCCAAAATGGTTCTTCTATGGCATATGGAACCAATATTTTTAAGTAGAAGTGCATAGGGTTTGAATATTTCAGTCATTAAATTCACATTTTCACTGATCCAAAATGTAGAGGCATCTACAAAGGCTACAACTACTCATTCGGTCAATGGTTGTGTTGTTTGCTGATGAACTGATCAGGAGCATCAGGAGTAATATACAAGTTGTCCTGGATGTGTGATTCAAGTCGATTATTTTTAGTGAATCAAAAACACAGAGCAATCTGTGCAGTCTGATGATCAAATGTATGACTCAAATGAACCGGTTCTTTTTAATGCAGACTTATTAATACAGCTTACATCTAACTCTGAAACTTAATTCAGTTAATCATCTAAATAGTTGATAAGACAATGTACATGCTTAAAAATAAAGGTTCTTTATTGGCATCAATGGTTCTATAAAGAACCCTAAACATCCATGGAACCTTCCACATGCAGAAAAGGTTCTTTACAGTCGAAAAAGGTTTTTTAGATTTTTAAAATGTTCTTGAAAATGGTTCTGTTAGGAACTGTTCACTGAAAGGTTTCTTTTTTTGATTTGGTACCATAGATGGTTCTTCTATGGCATCACTGAACACCCTTTTGGAAGCTTTATTTTTGAGAGTGTACGTTGCAGCCAAATGGTGTAGTTACACCATCTACCAGCAGGGGCAACCTGAGCCAATCTGATTCTATCATTCCAAGCTTTTTAATAAACAAAACCATTATCACAACCGGACATTTTTGTTCACAGCAAAAACATTAAAACCTGAAAGTACAAACCACTCTCATCTGCATGTAAAAGTGGAAGAGAATTTCTCACAATTGGCAACTACCACCACTAACGAATCACATAGCCATTATACTGATCTTGCCCTGCCCACTGGAACTTTGTTCTGACACGCCAGCCAACAGAACTACTGTTGCCTCTGGCTCACAACTGGAAGAGCTAAAGGTAAACAAAGTTATGTAATGATCAACTTGCTAACCTTGGTTCAATGAGCCCTACCAAATCACTCCATTACACACTCATGAGATGTCCGTGCACATTCCAGAGATAAAGCTATTTTGTAGGTGTGTTCCTGAGAATCCTGGATTCCACATATAAAAGATATACAGGCAATAAAAGCATATATAATGGTATTGATGGTCCCAGGAAGAAACTTTCACATCAACGTAATCTGTCTATTGCACAAATGGCTCTTTATACTGCAAAAATGTTCTTTAATGTATATATATACATATTATTCTTACATTGAATCTTTTAAAAACTAATCACTGAAAGGTTCTTTAGAAAATCCCAAATGGTCATTCTATGGCATTTATTTTTTTTATGTATAGGTTTTTTCAAAGTCATTTAATCTTCCAAAATGTAGAAGCATCTACAAAGTGCATCTGTCTACAGTTACTCATTAGGTCAACAGCTGGGTTGTTTGTTGATGAACTGACTGTGCATCAGGACTGATATGCAGGGGGTGTCTTATTTCAGTGTGTTACCTCTTGACCCTGGATCAGTGGACTTCCCTCAGTCCGTAATCCACAGTCACTCCACAGACAACAACGCTAGATGAGACAAATTACAAGCCCATTGTTGGCTAATCCAGGATTAGTGGCACTTTTTCCAAATTTCCCGGGCCTCGATAGTGACAAACTGCAGAGAAAATGTCAGTTTTATCTAGAGGCAAGGCATCCCCCTTCACATAAAAAAAAGTAAAAACGAGGCCAAATGTCTCAGTGACATAAAATTGAAATCTCTCTGATATAGAGGTTTAAGATAAATTGCTTAAAATTGCCTCCAACAGATGAAGAGAGACATCAGCTGTCAAGTGTCCAAAATGAATGACAGTTTAGGTCGAGGCATCACTTTTTCGGTAACCAAGGGCTGTGTTTAGAAAAGAAAAGTGACCATTTTGATTCTGATACAATTATGTAGTATTTCAAGCCACATTGACAAATTAAAGACATTCAGTTTTGATGTAAAACTCCAACTAAAGACTTCAAATTGCATGTCCTTCAAATGCCTCTGGGTTTTTAGCTTCTGCTTTATCACATAACTCACTTTAGCTTGATGTACGCATAAACTCACCTTTATACTATTCACACAGGTATAAAAGTTTCTGATGAAAAGAAAAAATAAACAGCTAAACTATCCGGCATTATCATTTACTTTGTCTATAATAATAGGACATTTTATTAGTAACCACATATGCTAAAAACGCATTGAACCAAGGCAAGTGGACCGTCTGGCCATCAATTTCACATCAAGCATAATTCTCTCTTTATGCACCAGCATACTGTCGAAATCCCTCCAGTTTCCATGGTTACTTCACAAAAACACTCTAATGCACATGTGCAGTGTGAACTGCTGCACTGTGGCTGCAAAGCATCGCTGCCAATGAATGTGTGGGAGAGCCATTCTTCACAGCATAAAAGTCCTGGGACTTACAGGAACAGGTAACATGCACGTGCTTGTTAAAGACACCCCATTCCCATCACAACACATCACAGTTTGTCATTTCCCTGTAAAGTGTCCTTTGTCTGACACTACAATAAAAATCCCCTCACTTAGCACAGGAATTGATTCGTTTTTCTGCATACAGGTGCTCAGTGCTGTTTGTGGGTGTCAGGTGTGGGCGGCAGCGGCTCGACGGTTCACGAAACACCCATAACAACAATTTGAGGAAAGACACAAAGGAAAACACCATGGAAACATTAGGCTAAATATTTTTGCTTTCTCTTGACATAAGCTTTACCATAGCCAAGGAAATACCCTAGCACTGCCCTGCTTGAAGATATTCCCCACCCACTTCCTCATTTAGTGATTGGGTCTGTTATTGACAAATGTGAAAGCACTTTGTTTTATGACATCACTATTTGTGACCTTTCGATGTGACCTTTTAAATGAAACTCAAGGTTTACGACTAGCCTTGACTGCCTGTCTAGAATACAGTTGTCCACTGTTGAGACACATTTCTGTGAAATAAAGACGCTATGAAATGCATTTATAGATCATAATCATGGCTACATTAAGATGAAGTGAAACTTAAACTGTGTTGTTCATATGGCCCAAATACTGCCTGTGTGGACTATTTTTGGAATAGCAGTGACTAACATCTGTAACCATAGGGATGGTGACTGAAGTAAATAACAGAAGTGCCATCACGTTTTATTACATAACAGACAACTAGTTGTCAAATGTGAGTTACTAAAGAAAATAGTAAGCCGAGAAAATTTAAAGTCAGTTTGGTTATATTTATTCCAAATTTAAAGTCTGGTTCTATTCTGATTCGACACACCCACCTTTCACACTTTAATCAAGTAAATTTCAATAAAATAAATGCCTTGCATTTTTTTCTTGATGAATTTAATATAATTTACTCCAAGTAAAATGTTTTGTCCCCTTTCTTGTCGATTTATGAAGTGAAATGCTTTTTAACTTGTAGTATTTTTGTTTGTTTTTTACTTTTTGTTTTTAAAATCATAAAGACATTTTGTGGCATGACACAATAAGACAAAAAAATTACAAGACGTAACAAAAACGGCTTTAAAACTATTTTAAAAATCCTGTACAAAAGTTATGAAGTAACTAGCATTGTCATGATTGTGGAAACTTATCCAGCAAATTTCCATTAAAAACTAATATCGATTCGCTAAGTATTTGTTTATGTCACTTCCTTTGTAAACATACAAACACATCTTATGAAAAAGTTACTAACAAACATTAAACTTGGACTCGTAGGTAGAATATTAAAACATTTACAAATTCTTTTAGGCCTACACTTAAATCCAACTTAAATTGGGATTACATTATATCAACATAACACTGAATGCAGTACATTCATTTATGTATGCACTAAATGATCACATTCGTGCAATCCGCGAACTAAATATATGCGACATCGCGTGAATATTAAAATTAAGAGAAAGTAAATTTGAAGTGCACAATATTAGCGATAATAACCAGGCCTTGCATTAACGATTACGATTGTATCCACCACAGTGCGCCATAGCAACGCAAAGAAACGATGTTGCAATATTCTACAGCAAATGCTTATCCAAAACCCGCCAGAGAAGATCTGTGAGTGGAGCATGATCAGTGGACTCGTCTCACCTGTGCAGGTGGCGTACCGCTTCCCCGCCACGCTGTCCAGCAGCGCCAGCGCCAGGTTGTCCGCGGTGTCTGCGGGCAGCGGGGTCCAGTTCGTGTCCAGACTCGCCTCGGAGCTCTGCTCGTCGCTGGACAGAGACGGACTCCTGATGTCCGCAGTGGCGGAGGGCCAGCACGGCGCTTCTTCGGTCTCCGGGCTGAACACCTCCCTCGCCGGGCCGCTCTCGGGAGACGTCTCCCTGAAGAACGGCACCACACGGGACAGGCTGGCCCGCCGCCTGGATGCCCCGGTGCCGGTGGCCTTCTCCCCAAAACCACCCGCCCGAGTGAGTGCATTGGTCTGTTTCTTCAAGAATTTTTCAAGAGGCTTCATTCCAGCCGGCATTTTGATGACAGAAATCGCAAGAAGGCCCTGGGTTGATCCTAATTAATACTCAATAATGAACACTGATGATGACCGTATGGACGTGAGCGTCTACATCATAGCTGGATGATGCTGGATCCCAGCGCGGTTTGGAAAACGCTTGAAGAAATTCTTCTCCGCTTGTGTTAAGGTGTCAAGAATAAAACACGGCCATGTTCAGTGTCCCCGTTACACAAGTGGATGCTGATGGAGTCCTTACTACGCTAAGAAAAAAACCCAAACGTATCCCAGGGAAACCCGTCCTCCACTGCAGTCCTTCAGCTCGATAAGGCTATACGTGTACTACTACTACTACCATTGCCACTGTCAACGAAGCCTTGATCGACGAGATAATTAGACGAATGATCAGACGCAAAAGATGAAAACAGCAGCAGGTATATCTTAATAATGCATATGTATATATAAATCAGTTTCTGCGAAGATGCTGGACCATAAATTAAAATGAATCGACTCTACCGCAGCAGGTCTGAAGGAAACGCGCTCCTGTCGTACGACTAGATGCTGAGGAGGATTTCGCGTCTGGAGATCCCTGACCTGTTCAGTGGAATCCGTATTTGGTTTTCTCTCACGGTACCGAGTGTCTCTGCGCCTCGAGTCCGCACAAATACTGCGCTACGTCGCTCTCACATACAGTATAGACTACTCTCTCTCTCTCTCTCTCTCTCTCTCTCTCTCCCTCTCTCTCTCCACCCGCCTTCTCTGCAGCTGAGTGCGTGTGTTATTGGTGGTGTCAAGAGATATTGCTCAATTGCTTTGAATCGCAGCAATTGCAGTCACAAGCTCATATATACTAACGCCGAAGAACCCACACAGAAGACGCGTTATCATTTGTTTTAATCATTCAGGTCAAAAGCTGACACATTCTTCATATTGAAGAATTGTTCAACTGTTTAGGCTACTTTATTGGTAACAATACCACTGTTTTTGTAGGCTGTGGTGTGTGTCTAGATATTGAAATATTTATATGAAACATTAAATTTAAAATGGTATTACCCCTAAACTGTTTCAATTGATATTAAAGAATGCCTACTCCACCTGCTGAACTTACTTTAGGTTGTAAACTAATGAAAACCAATTCTTATGGCATTTCAAATATGGTTATTTTATTGACATCTCTGGTTCCATGAAGAAACTTCCCATTGCACAAACATGTCTTTATAGTGGAAAAGGTACTGGCAATTATTTAAAAAAAATTTTTTTTTTCAACTATTCACTGAAGGGTTCTTTGGGGAATCTGAAATGGTTCTTTTATTGTCAAACCCTTGCAAAAACACCCTTTGGGAACATTTATTTTTAAGGGTGAATACATTTTTGTATGGAATGTCAAAGAACTTCAGAAAACTCTAGAAACTTCTAGAAAACAGTGGAAATATTTTGTAAATAAAAAAAAATGTAATTTAAAAAGTAAAAAAGAAACACATTTTACATATACATTATTAAACAAAAAGATAACAAACTTATTTCAAAAGCATGAAAATTCATTAAGGAAGAACCTGAGACTAAAGTTCTGCACTGTATCAATTACAGTTGGCATGTGTCTTGTTCTCATTTAGGTCTGCAGTTGGCCAGCTGTAGTATGGTTTCAAATTGCCCAGCTGGAAAGCACAAAAGGAGTTATCTCCCCCACAACCACTTCATGAAAACACACACTGAGTCTTTAATCAAAGGCGCTTATTAGGAGACAAGCACAGACACCATCAGACCTCGGGCCTGGTCAAGGTACGAGTGGATTACGGTTATGAGCCAATAGGGTAAGCAACTTCATTATTAGTATTAAGTTACATTTAGCAGGCCATACATGGTTTCATGTTCAAACGTCTGTCAGGAAACAGTATCCCAAGACACCTATGAGGGGTAAATATGGGATCTGGTGACTGTCGTTGACCACACTATGCTGGGTACTTAATTGAATACAGGATCATTTTAACATTTGGGAATAGAAACCAAATGTGGTTAATCTGCTAAACTGAAAAATTAATGAGGTGTATGTGGTTTATAAAACACATAAAAAAAAATTGTACAACATTACCAGAATGGCCCGACATTTTGTAATAAAACTCATAAAATATTGCGTAAAAGTAAATCTTATGTTAGTTATCTTTTGCAGAAGTAATCTTGGGATAATGTTAAAGGAGTATCTAATTAAAAAAATTAATTTTGCTGACAATTTATTCATCCTCAGGCCATCTGAAATGGCTTGAATTTTTTCCTATGTAAGAAAAGAGTTGGAGAAATGTAAAATTACATCACTTGTTTACTAATGGATGTTCTGCAGTGAATGGGTGCCGTCAGAATGAGAGTCCAAACAGCTGATGAAAACAGTGCATTAATCCATGCCACTCCAGTTCGTCAATTAATGTCCTTTGAAGTAAAACGCTCAGTGTTTAAAAAAAGCATATTCACTGCACAGGATCCAATGATGATGTCATTTTAAATTCTTGTAATGTCATCTACATCTTGCCAGGCCTGAAAGTGAGTACATTTTTAGCAGATTTTCAATAATTGCTCAACTATTTTTTTTAGATCATTTGGTCAATTGTAGTGGAGGGTAACAACTGCTCGAAGAGCCCAGATTAACTTTTTCATCTGCGGTTAGTTCTTCATGTGTTAGTTCAGTCATGTGATGGGTAGTCCCCCTGTGACATCACACAGACAAAAAGTTAGGCAGGGTGAAGTGCACTTTAGTGTCATCCCATATGAGCCTACTGAATTGTGAGCAGTGTGTGTGTGATTTCACTCAGCCATGTCTGCAAGCTCAAAACTGCAGGCCGTAAAAAAGCGCCGCTGGTATAAATTTAGCTCTGCGTCAGTAGAGGGCCTCATTGTCACCATGGAAATGAGAGTGAAACCATGCTGCAGAGAAGTGGAAATCACACATCGAGTAAACCACTGCAGTCACAGAACTACACTCATTAATCTCTCCATATCTATTCTAGTAAGTCTCCTGGTTAGCGGCTTCTCGCCGTGCTCATCCCACCACAGATCTTCCCTTGCTTTATCTACCTCTGAGGTTTCTGTGTCCTCTTTATGGAGAAGTAGACCGCATCAGGCCCGCTGTCAGATGTGGATGTGTGAGTGTCAAAAGAATGACACGGTCAAGTGTTTGTCATGCCGTTTAGTCATATGACCTTCTCTAAAGATGAGAGACATGATGTTAACATGCACAGTCCAAGACTTCATCACAAAAACCCCCACAACAACATTAGACTTGCCATGCAAATGACTATATAATGTTTTCTGTGCTCTCAACAGGAGAATTCAGGGGGTAATGAACCCTTAAATAAATTAACTCTAAAGCCAGATGAGGTCCTGCAACTGGGAGTGATATGAATGGATATCAAAATTAATGCACAGACATGGCATGGCATAATTAAAAACAGACATAGTTTTATATTTCATTTACAAACTATATACACAAATATAGACCTACATGTGCTCTTGAAAATAAAAGTGCCTCACAATGTCATAGAAGAAGCTTTTTTGTCTGCATAGTTCTGTAAAGAACCTTTAACATCTGAAGAACTTTTTTGTTAAACAAAGGTTCTTTGTGGTGAAAGAACGAGATGAGAAGAAAGAGATGGTTCTTTAAAAAACCTTTGACTCAATGGTTCTTCTTTGGCACTGCTGTGAAGAACCTTTATAGCAACTGTATTTTCAAGGGCTTATACATACACTATAAACAATGTTTAACATTTCTGAACTGGTAAATAAGACAACAAAATAGCATCATGGTCTTTATTCTTCAAAACAGAATGTGTAAATTCAATGTCACTTATTGTTTTTTTGTAATTAACTGACATTTCTTAGTAATTTCTAAGTGAAAATGATGTCTATAGCATTTTTTCAGTGTGTATAAATGTCTTTTTTTCCAGTAGGCATCAGAATATGATGTAAAAACACTAAACTGACACAGAAAAAAGTGTTTGCTGTTTTCAATTCAGGTGAAATATTATCTGCTTCCAGTATCAGCTTCATTATATTTACATTTATAATTTTTTTAAAAAGTGCAACTGACCAATATAGCATTAGATATTATGTATCCCTACCTTTAAAATCTTTCGTATCTGTACATTTTTATTATTTTCCTCTTAAACATCCAACAAAAACAGAGCAGCATTTCCACAAAAGCGAGCAAAGTCGTTACCATGGTAATTCTATAAGCATATTTGTCTTTGTAATGAACATGACTCTCTAATATATTTGCCTGGCAGTGAAGCCCACCAGTCCTCGTGGATACAAAAACCCACCCACACACACGCACGCAGATGATGGATGACCTCAACAGCCTAACGCACTTGCCCTGGAGTGAGGAGAACAGAGCTCACATCTGCGATGACTCATTAAATGCATCCCCCCGCCCCTCCATGCTGTCACAACGCCATCCTTATGCCGTGCCTTATCATACACACAAGCACTAGTGCACAAGCACACAATGTTGTCATTCTGCATTGTTGGAAAAAAAAAAGCCTGTAATGTATTGTACGGACAGACAAACACAACAAAATGTTAATGTCCATAGTCAGAATACCGAGACACTCAGCCTTTTGTTTCACAATAAACAATAGATCAATCATGTCCAATATTCACACACATTAGACTAGACTGGAAACCCCTTCAAATCCAGAAAGAAGCTTCTCATGCAGGCACACACTCACTATTTATACACACACATGCACAAACAGAAGCTAAGATGAATGTTTTAGGCCTCTAGAGTACAGTGTGTGTGTGGACTATTTATGCCGTAAGGAGATTATCTTTAACTCATTAAACAGACCCACTTTCAAACACTATGATACAGAACCCCCCCCCCTTCTCATCCCTGATACCCGTACACATCCAAACGCATCATAAAGAGGAAAGCCGTTTGTCTTAACCCAGCGCAGACGCCCTCCTTCCAGTTGGTCTGGCAGATTAAGATGGTAATGTGACCCCTGAAGGACATTTTCAAAAACACACATTTATGAGATTATATTTCACTATGATCCTCAGGCTCACAACATCATTTAGCTTTGCATCGTTTGGAAAGTGTCACTAGATTAGGCTACATGTCTGAAGACGTGACACCAGATATAGGTGACTTTATTAAGAGCTATAGATATAAATCTTAATGATTTTGTTGAATTTAAGAAGTTTTGTTGTCAAATGCTGGAGTCACTTGTTTGGAAATAGGACTTCAATGGTTGCACAGTATGCATAAACTGTACTAATACATTAAAAAGAACAGGTGTTAGGATCATTTGTGGGGAAAATTGGAATGTTCTTATAAGGCGCTTGATGTTCCAAAAAGAACCTTCTTCAGTTATTTGTTTAAGTATCAGTGCTGGTTGTGCTATATGCTTTCGATTCGCTGATCATGATCTGTGTTTGATTTAATAAAAACACTTATGATTGGTCACACTGTGTGTATTTTTTTATTATCAGTTTTTATTTATTTTTATTATTAGTGTTGGAAACAGTTGAGCTGCTAAATAGGTTTTTTTTAGTATTCTTTGATCATTAAAATATTAAAAAGAAAAGCATTTATTTAAAATGGATGATAATGTTCTGTTAACACAGTTGCACTACTGTTCAAAAGTTTGGGATCAGTACATTTTTGTTAAATGAATACTTTTATTAACCAAGGATCTATTAAATGAACAAAAGAAAAATTCATAGCATAGGTTTACATTTTAGAAATGTTTTATATTTGTTAAAAGATTGTTGTTTTTTACTTGTTATTTATCAAAGAATCCTGAGAAAAAAATAAAAGAAAAAAAAATCACAGGTTTTAAAAAATATATTTGGCTGCACAACGGTTTCCAACATTGACAATTCTTTAATAAATCAGTATATTAGAATGATTTCTGAAAGGATCAAGTGACACTGAAGACTGGGGTAATGATGCTTTGTGTCACAGGAATAAATTACATTTTATAAATATATTAAAAAAATATATATTCACACAGAAAACAGTTATTTTAAATTGAAATAATATTTCACAATATTAAAAAATTTTCTAAAGGTGGCTGTGAAAATAAATCTGCATTTTTTGTCCTTTGATCTTTCATAAAAAAAATTCAAACAATTCTAACCCATCACTGAAAGTGAAAACAATTGAAAATAGGGAAAAATTATTGTGATTAAATAAATATTTTTCTCCAATACTTGTTGACCACAATTATTGGCACCCCTAGAATTTTTTTATGAGTAAAATATCTCTGAAGTATATTCCCATTTATATTCACAACATTGAGCACTCCAGGGTGATTATGAACATTAAAATATCCATGGTTTCTTGTTTCTCAGAAATATATATAGGAGGGAAAACAAACCCAAAATCCCTTAATCATCAACACAATGGAATGATGTGCAGCAAAAAAAATAATTGAGCTTCACCAATTAGTGAAGTGGCTTGAAGTGAAGACAACCTTTTAAAAAATAGTCAAACAGCCCCTTCATCAGCACATATTGTTCAGGGGGGTTTAAGAAAAATTCTCCTTGCTCATCTAAAAACAATCTCCAGCATGTTCAGTAGTCAGACAGGACTGGAACCACAAATGGGACTGGCTTCTATGATCAGATGAAACAACAAAAATATTTTTTTAGCAGCAATCACTCAAGATAGGTTTGTTGAACACAGGGAGAAAAAGTACCACATGTGTATAGTGAAGTATACAGCTGTGTTTTTGATGTTGTGGGTCTATATTTCTGCTGGTGGTCCTGGACATCTTGTTTAGACACAGGCTGTCCCAATCCACTGACCTGAACCCTGCAGAAAATGAGTGAGGTGAACTAAAGAGGAGAAGCACCATCATGGAGCTGGTATTCTGGAGCATCTGGAGAGATTCTGCAGGAAGGAGTGGTCTTCTCTTATCAGGTTCTCTTATTATTCTCCAAACTCTTCAGGCATTACAGGAGAAAACTCAGAGCTGTTATCTTGGGAAAAGGACATAGCAATAAATGGGTGCCAAAAATTGTGGCCAACATGTATTGGAGAAGATTTACTTCATCATAAGTTCTTCTCCCCATTTTTGATTGTTTTTACTTCAATGGTAGGTTTGAATTTTGTGATTTTTTTTAATGAAAGATTAAAAGGATAAACAATGTAGTTTTTTTGTTTTTTTAACAGTCACCTTTGCTCAGATTTACCAAGGGTGCCAATATTAGTGGAGGGCATTGTGTGTATATATATATATAACAGTTTTAATATGAGACATTTCATATAATGAATAAAGCATACAGAGAGAAGAGACCAGACAGAAAGAGTGAGACTTTTTTTTTTCTTACACAACAATTACGAAGAACAACGGCACATTAGACACAGTCTCTCTTGCATTCACCTAGGGATGCACGCAGGTTAAAGCAATTTCCTCGGCTGTGATATCACACCTCAGTGCTCCTCTCAGCTGAGAAGAGAATGTGAGAAAAACACACCATGAACAAAGAAAGTGAGGAAAAGAAAAGAGAAAATCAATCAAAAGAAATGACAGCGTATATGGGTCTCAGACATCTGAGTCACTTCTGATGCATTTGTATGAGTGAGCATCTTTATTTGAGTGTGATGCACACACACCTCTCATTATACACTCACATCAATTGTCATTTATCTTGTGCATGGATGCTTCCACACAGCTCCCAGGAATCATGCGAAAGTTTAATGACACCCACATAAACACACACTCCTGGCCCATGCTGGGGGTTGGGGACCCAAAATGAAATCACCCTGAGAGACAGGGGGCTTTGTTTGGTTACTGTCACAGTCACTCCACAAAGACGCCAGAGGGGGAGGCCCCACCTCACACATGTGCATCTCTAATACAACACAAAGGATAAGAGAAGAGACACTGTTAAATACGCAGAGACCGCCAACTTACAGCATTAAAAATGCATGGGTGACAAAAGCTTTTAAAGAAGGCTCACTAATTGTGCAGACTTCATGAGTTTTAAATTTCAAATTTAGGGCAGTGGAACTTTTTAAGTTTTTTCTGGGTTCTTCAGTCTTTCTGGATCCAAAGTTTGGGTTCAGTTTAGAGTCACTTTTTCTATAGTTTACAAAGATTCATCCATATCTAAACTTAAATAGCATTGTTCACCCTTGTGTAGTTCCAAAACTCAGATGTGTGGAGAAAATATATATGTGATTGAACATATTTCATATGTGTGGGTGAAACATAAAAATACAGCACTTTTAAAATATTACTAATGCATTTCTATTTTAATATATCTGAATGCAATTTATTGTTGTGACAGATCTGAATTTGAAACAACCATTGCTCCAGTCTTCAGTGTCACATAATTGTTCAGAATGCAGAATGCAGAATGTTATGCTGCTTAATTTTTTGGTTAAAATGTATACATTTTTTATTCATTTTGTAAATGGAAATTTGCAATCTGAGATCTTTAATCAGAACGAAAACAAAAAGGAACTGGATGTTGATCAGAAATCTTTAAGCAAATGAGGTCCTATACACGTTTACTGCATGACATCTTGGAATGAGTTTGGGCTTGCGACTCTAAAGAATCTGTGACGTGTGTCAGGTTTGTGCAGGTCATCTGCGGCCTGGAGCCATAAATCAGGTCACGTTTCAGTGAACTCAGATGCAGCGTACAAACAAATTCAGCCACGTGATCTGCATCCTTCATGTGCTGTGGGAAAGCATTGCTGCGAGTGTGTTTGTAAACACTGCATCACTATATCAAGGCTTATTGTCTAGCCCAAAAAAATTCAAAAGGGACCCTTCAGAGGCCCAGTCAAAATTGGCTAGTCTGTGCAAGTCACCGCTGCTCCAGAGAGACAAAAGGAGAGAGATTCCATACATAACAGATGAATAGAAAAGAGGGTTTGCTGTCAGTGGAAGAGTTGGTGTGCCTAGATAAAACAAGAGGAATAGGCTCTTCTACAGAATAAAATACAATAATCGTGATTTTTTTATATGGTTTGAAAATGTGGATTGTGCTTTCTTGTGCTAAAATGAGCACTAAGTGCTGCTAAGTGGTTCCTGAACTGATATTGTGGCGTTCCAGAGGTTGGAACAGTAAAAAAAGAGCCAACTGCAAATTTTAGATGCTCAGCCTCACACACCCAGTCGTGTCCTATATTCGCATGTGTTAGACAGTCGCAGAAACTCCACAAGCCATATAAACAGCAGTTTTTGCATTTGAGGAGAAAATGGACAGAAAATGCATTAATTGAATTAAACATGTCATTTCATTCTTATGGAAGGCAGACGGGGCCTAAAGTCTTGAGCGTGTAAAATTTGTAAATGCACACTGTTTGTCATTAGTGTGGCTATTTTCTACATGTGTCTTATGTATGTGTCAACACGCACATACTACTTTTAAGGCATCAGTTTTTACATGTCTGTCAAACCACTCGCAATCTGAACATGAATGTGAACATTTACCTCTAGATTTACCCACATATCATTTCTTTCCTTTATTTTAGAATTGCTTGACTGTTAATATCTATTGTGCTAGAGTAAATTAATGAATGTAAATTGCCTCTTTTCCCCCCAAACACATAATATCCTGGGTTTGCGTGTTTTCGCTTTTATGAGCAAGGGGGCGCTATTAAGCATCTCCTGAACGTCTTGATCAAAAACACAGGTGATGAAGACACAGAAACGCGCAATCTCAAATGTTAGTATATGCATGAAAAATAATTCGATCATCACAACTAACTGCATATAATTTACATTTACATTTATTCATTTAGCATACGCTTTTATCCAAAGCGACTTACAGGTGGGGATATATAATACATGGCAATTTACTAATGTTGCAGAGTGAAATGTCAATTCAGGAAGTGGGAAAGGCCTGTGCAAGCTTTCTACTGCATTTTTGCGTTGATAATATTACTGAATATGAACCAGTTGTAGTATCTGATAAAAATGGTTTACTCAGTTTTTTGCTTAAAATATGGTTTTACGCATAAGTGCATACAGGTGTACCTTTATAACATCCTTAATGATGCCTGATGTGTCTTACAGGTAAATAGCATACTAATGTAAAATGTAGACACGTGCAAATGTCGTCTCCAATACAGTAAGCTCATTGGCTGCTGTGTGTGATGTTTGCAGTGGTTGCTGACATGGTCAGACTTCACACATTCCATTTAAAGACTTTTGGCACTGTCAGCCCTCCATACATTCTTACCATTATAGTACACACAGTACAGAGTCCATTTAGGGGAAAAACACTTGACAGTACAGTTGACAATATCATATGAGGATGCGCAATGCTAGAACCTTTAAAACAGTTCAACCAATCAATGTCTGCAAGAACATTAACTCAACGTTTAGGTTTGTACTGTGTGAAACTGAATTATACCCACCCAAGATTATTTGTTAACCCTATTAAGTATGATTAGTGTGAAATATGAATTAAAATAAGCCATGATTGTTTTATCATCCTGGGTTTAGAATGACCAAGTGTAAACTATTTCAAGAATTTTTGTGTGTCCGGTTCCTCCTTCAATACAAATCAAGGCTTTTCTAGCCGGATAGAAATCACTAGTTAGCCCTTAGCAAGCTTTATTCTACATTCACCCTGGGAAACTTAGATTGAAATAAGAAATCTGGTTATACAAAACCCTCAACTTCCTGTTTCACCCTTTCAGCAGACTGCTGCTCACCATGTTTTGTAACATGAACCCGTCAACAATAGTGTAGGTATGCTCTACCCAGCGTGCATCACAAAAGAGTGTACGTACTAGACTAAATACTTCTATAAGTAGGTCAGTGAGACTATGAGCAGTTTCACTGTTCCTTTCAATTGCTGTGCATGATAATCACATTATGGTGATTCAAGAGGCAGAAGAGGGTGTTTTTTGGTATAGCCAGTAGTCAAGAAGATGCATGCAACGGCAGTCATTGTTTCCAGAAGCATCACTTGATGTTTCACTTTGCAAGTGTGAGTATGGTGTGGTGAAGCAGCTGAGTATGTATACAGAAGAGCCCAGTGAAGTTCACACTCTGATCGAGGCCGTGAACTCAGACTATTTATAATCTTCTAGAGAATCTTTTCAAGATGGAAAACTTTCATAGGGTTAGACACACTTGCTCTTTCTTTCTCATTTTTTTTGCCATGGTTCTCCACAGCATGGAATAATAGTTAGATCATCAAGCCTATGAAATAAGATGAAGAGAGTCTTATAAAAGAAAAAAAAGTTAAAAAGCTAATGATTTCACAAAAGCATCATAAACTGTATAAATACTGTCCCCCAAAGGGCTTAAGACCCCTGTTTTGAATTTAAAGATTGTTCATATTTGAACAGGAATGTCACTTTATAATATATATTTTTTAAATAATATTAAATTGTTATAGCATTTCTTAATATTTTGTATTAACTTAACGATTAATCACATCCAAAATAAGTTTTTGTTCACATATATGTGTACTGTGCATATTATGTATATATAAATGCACACATACACTTAATATTTTGTGTATAAAGTATTTTATGTATTTATATGTATATATTTCTATAATTTATATGTAAATAAGTTTAAGATAGAAACGAAATATATTTTTTCACATGCATGTGTATTTGCATAATAAATGGGGTGGGGGGGATCAGCTCCTGCAACATTTATAATTTGGTATGAGCACTGCCGAGATCAAAGTAGTATCGTGGAGTCCCTGTAAGAGACTAGTGACAGTGCAGCAGTGAAGAATAAAGACAGCAGTTCCCCCAAGTGGACGTTTTGAAGCACTGACAGTCAAACCTGACCTAATTCTACTTCCACAGAAGTCTATTGGTTTGGTTTCACATTTCACTGCTGAAATAATCTATAATTTAGTCTTTCTCGTACGTTTTAAAGCCGGCCTCGCATGTTTAGCTGTGCAATTGAATCCGTCTGAATCCGCATGGCCTCCGGAACCAAAGCTGCATGTTTATTCCTCTAAATAACAGTCGCACACGCGCCAATGCCTCGTTAACGACAATAAATCCAAAGTAAAATGTCAAATAAACTCAAAGAATACCGAGATGAAGGCTGCAGCTCGTTTGACTACGGCTCTTAAAGCGGCGGCTATACGCGAGATGAAGCGGCAGCAGCGGCGCGTTCCGCCGCATCAGTCACTCCTCTCTTGGCAGAGCTGCATGCGGCAGAAGGCGACGCTTCGCTTTTGGCAAAGTCATGAGTTTTAGCACACAACCACAGGCGGCGAGGCAGACAAACGCTGGGATGGTCGACTGTGTTTACAGACTAGAATGCTTTTTTTTTTACCACGACTAATATTGTTCATAAAAATGAGGCAAAATGGAAACGTTGGGAGAGACGAACAAAAAACAAAGCCCGCGAAGGAACAGGGTCTAACAAACAAACAACAAATAAATGCTTGCTAGATTTCAAAGTTGCAAAGAAAAAGTAACACTGAAATATTAAAGAGCCTAAGTGTAACAACTGAAATATTTTCTTCTACAACTTCAATAACAGTACAGGTGTATTGATAATCGTTATGGGCAATATGACTGACAGTCTAATAAGCTGAATTTTTAACACTAGTAACTTTTCAGTCAATCAATTAAAAAAGCTACTAGTAAATTTAGGCCCTATACAGCGCTTTCATATTTAAAATAAATAGCTGAAATATGACATACTGACAATATTACAGTAAATGTAATGTAATCTAAAGGTAAAAAAAAAAAAAAAATTATAATTGAAATATACAAGTCAATACTGTAATTATGAAAACAACTTGTGTTACTTTAAATAAGGAATTATTTAATATAAAAAAACCAAACAAAAATAGGACAAGTCAAATGTTATATTCAGTTTTTGTTTAATTTCATCTCCTGACATTGCGCCACAAAATAAAAATCGCAAAAATGAAACACTTTTAATATTATCCAAACAACTATGAAACATACAAGCCCTCACAGTGTTGTCAGGTCTAATCAAACAAAAACAGATATGTCAAACCAATTAACTCTTTAAGGCATAGAAAGTAATACAACATCTTCTAATAGTCTTTATGTGCCATGTCTAAACAACGCTGGGAACGACAACATCTCAGTTATACTGTTAGTTTTGTTTTTTTAAATCTTTCATCGGAAACAATGATAAAGGGAACAATTGAAAAAGATGCATCCATAGCACTCCCACAGTGGGGCAAAGAATAACAGCTCACAGCCAAATTTGCCATCGGGAATTGCTTTCACAAAGAAATATACCTACAAAACCATGCATGCCTGTACAGTGTGCCTGAAAAAAAAAAAATATTGCAACCATAACTATTTATAAAAAGAAAAACATTGAATAATTGCTAAATTAATTAATTATTTATAAAGACAGGCCTAGGCTAGGTTCCCTGCTGACTTTGTTCATATTGACAGCACTTCATAAATGACTAGTTCTTAGTATTATTCGTTAAACCACTGGCTTCAATATACTTTTAATATGTACACTTACAATAGAAAGCTAATCAAGCGAGTTACACTGTCAAGTAGGTCAGTATCTGGCAAGGTTAACGGTTCGCGTCGATAGAATTACAGTATTGAATTCAACACAGTACAATGTCAAAAGATACAAGGGACAGCGGGACAGATGGAAGGACGACTGATTAGTCTGAAATGGGACTAGCACCATCACGGCAGGTTAAGCAGTCAGAATAGTACAGCACTGTTAAACGGAAAAGAACATGCTAAATTTGCCCCAAAAAAAAGTCTTGAATTTGTGCATTTGAAAGTCATTACCATCTGCTGGCTTGACATCTCCATTTGAAGCATGACACTGATTTGAGACTTTATTTTAGACACTGAAACAGACCAGAATTCCAGAAATCAGAAGTCCAGAATTAATAATGCAGGTCCATCTTTCACACACTACAGTTTGTCTTGGTGCCGGTCTCTTTTTTTAGTAAAATCTTTTATCTGCCCGACAGAGTAAAAAGGAGGTTTAAAACAAACTCGATTCAAAAGTCCAGCAGCCTCGTGCAATTTATATTCTTGTCTGTTTTTAGTGAAAACCAAAACCTCTCGCTGTGTAAGACTAGCCGCTCCTAGCCGAACAACAGATAGCGGTAAACACTTTGCTGGTTATGAATGGAAATACAACAGGAGCAACCCACAAACAGAACCTTGGATGAAGACAGTGAACCCAAGCAAGGCAAAATGAATACAAAAAAAAAAAAAAAAAAAAAACACTAAAAGTTAAAACCTAAATGGTGAATTAAATTTTTACAAAAGCGGTGCTGGTCCTGACACATGGAAGCGCCCTCGTCCTCTGTCAGCTAGGAGCGAATTTCCTCAGCGGGCTTTCTGCTCTGGTCCTGACAGAAACAGAAAGATCAGCTGTTAATCTCTAGAAATTATCATGTAAACTGATAATTCTTCTGTCATACTTTAAAAGGTAAAAAAAAAAAAAAAACTTATGGATTTGGAACTTATGGAAACAGAAGGGAAAGGAAAAGAAAAAAAAGTTGGTAAAAATTGCTAGTAGATTTCAGTTACAAACAAACACAATTAAAAGAGGGTTTTAAGTAGATAAACTGAAATAGTGTTTTCTAACACACTCCAATAATCTTTATTTCACAAAACAAATAAATAACTAAACTAAATAAAAAACAGGGCAAGTACATAGATCATTTGAACTAATAATAAAAATCTTTTAAAAAAACGTTTCTTCAAAATAAATTACAATTTTGGCTGATACAATAAGTTGGTAAGTATTTTCATATGGTCAATAAATTACAAAATTAATCATTCTAAATTTTTTCTAAAACTTGTTTTAATATTACAAGTGAACTAACATCTCACAACATTATAATAAAAAACAAAATAGATTTTGGGAGATTTACTAAAGATTACATTAATAGTGTCATTAAATTATTAGTTATATTAATCTTTTAATCCCATGCTTTAATCGGGGGAATTTACATGGCAAAAATCAAGGTCAGCACCATAATCCATTTTAAATTAAAATTTAAAATATCATAAAACATTTTTAACTTGATAGACAAATATCTAAAATTTCAGATTATAAAATCACAAATTATTACACTTAAATGTTTAAATAAGAGAATGTTGGATCGCTGCAAAAAGTAAATCTAAACATAAGAGAGATAATAAAAATTCAAAAACATCAGCAGGCATTGATATTCTGTGAATACTCACAATTCAAAGAACCCGACTGATCTCTCCTGGATCAAAGTAATGAATGATGTAATGTTTACTATGCAGTTACCTCAGGAGGGGGAGGTCTGACTGTAACAGGGTGAGAGGAGCGTCGGGGTGGGGAGCGTTTGGGCTGAGCTTGCTGCTGAACCGTGTCGTAGTACGTCACACCACCGTAGACTTGTGACTGTGCCTGGAGAGAGACGCAAGAAGAAATGCTCAAAAACCCCTGTCAGACTCACCGCTGCACTACTGGAGGTATCACAGGATACAAGTAATGCTTAATTAGAGACAGCAGGCTCACCTGGGGGTTGGGGTACATTGGAGGTAGCGTAGCTCCGGCAGGGTATGGGTAGTTGGTGTTCCCGAAGGTCATTACACCTGGAGGGGGGTAAAAGGGTGGGGGTAGCAGCTGCTGCGGAGGTGGTTGCCCAGGTGACATAGAAACGGGTGGGGCAGCGTAAAGAGCTGGATTGGGCAGGGGTCCTCCTGATTGGTGCGGGTGCAAGCCTGAAACAAAACACAGCAAAACACTTAACAGGGTAATGTTGATACAATATTTGGAGTGATTAAAGTAACAAAAATAATAAATAATAAACAAAATTCCTGAAGCTTAAACAGATCTTTTTTTTGTCTGTATTGTGATGTATATCCAAGGACATTGAATTAATAAAAAATAAAAAAATTGGTTTTAACCATTGATTGTTAAATAGACCGATGGAGAGAGATCTGAATGCAGACAGAGGTCCTGTATTTAAAAATCAATCAGAACGCATTTAAATGCAACATGCATGGATGAATCGACCCCAGTGAAATCAATTACATGCATTTACAAAATAGACTGAATTTCAGGAAATGAGCAGACATTAAAATCATGTTTTAACTGGGTAAAGACCTGTTTTTTTTAAACACTTGGATAAACACATGGTCTCAGATGAGGTTAATTCTTCTCAAATCCCTGCCTATTAACAGTTTTAAGTCCACTGAGAACCACATTCTGTTTGACTTCACCTGTTAGCTTAGCTTCACCTCACCATTCCTTTCAAGAGAAGAACTTTCAGTATTTAGCTCTTATCGCACTCATTTTTAAACAAAATGTATTTATTTGAATTTTGAAAAAAAAAAAAAAAAAATCAGAAAGACAATTGAGAGCTACTGATTATGTGGCCATTTCAACCAGACGACTGCAGATTTTCACAACTCTCACCTGGGTGTCCAGGGTGTGTGGGGTGTGGCAGGTGCATCTCAGGCTGAACTAGCATGCCTTGAGGAGGCAGGGCTGCTGGGCTGTCCCCGTGCGTGTAGATTGGTCCCTGGAAAGACACTGCAAAGAAAAAAAACAAGTTGTTATCTTGGATGTTAGTCCACAAAAAGAAATATGACACTGCCTAAATGTTTAAATGTGATTTTAGGACATATTCCCATGACCCATTTAACTTAAAACTGCCCTCTATGGGCCAAAGGCAGTACTGCACTCACTGGGTTCATAATAATGGCCCTCCATTACACCAATGTGCATGGTTGCAGGCTCAGGAACTGTCCTCTGGCGCTGTGATGAATATCGCTTAGCCCGGCCACCACCAACACCCTGATAACAAAAAATAACTGATGAAACAAGGTCACAGCTTACAACTTTCTCCAGCAAATTCAAACACATTTGCTGAACTGGGGTACGTTTCCCAAAAGCATCGTTAGCCAACTATGATCGTTAGTTCTAGTGAACTTTATTGGTAACGACGAACACGGGCTGGAGGTCTACATTTTTGAACTCTCAAAGTGCATTAAATAGAACGATAGAATAAACTTTAAGACTGTACAAAATGTATTTTTCTGGTTCACTCACTATATCCTCCATGTTTCCATATTGTGGAGGGCCTCCTGCCATGTGCATGGAGCTACGAATGCCTGTAGGGACAAAAATGCAGGAATGTTTTCAGTAACAAGCAACTTTTGTAAAACAGCCTAATCACACAAAGATGAAGTATTATTACCTCTCATCTCGGCCTGCAGGTAGGAGGTTGGGTTTTGGGCCCAGTTCTGCCCGGCCAGGCTGAGCCGGGCCAGGTCCTGGTCGAGGCCTGTCAGTCCACCTTGTGTTCCAGCATCACTCTGCTCTTGCCACGACTCGCTCTTTGCTGCTGCTGGGGCTTGCTGGGCCGCGGGCGAGGACTCATCTAAAGATGCCTGCTTACTGAGATCAGACGGTCGCGTTCGCGTCGCTCGCCGCGCAAGAGAATACGATTTCTTCTCCACTGGCCTCTCTTGAGGAGGAGACGACTCTCGCACCTGACCGGCTGCACTTCCCCCCTCCATCGTGGGACCTGACTCCTGTTTCCGTGGAGATGGAACCCTCTCTCTCTCTGTCTTGTAGTGGTGAGCTGTGTATGTAGTTGTTGCTGTTGGAATCTCACCCTCCTCCTCATCTTCCTCACTGTGGATGTCCTCCACCACAACGGCCGGGCTACGCTCAGTGTGAACCGCATGTGTGCCTCGGCCCCTGAGCCTCGGGCCCCTCTCACCCTCTACAGGCTGTGGACGCACTCCTCGAGGAGGTGGGCCGTCTAGACTGGGCTTCAAGTGTCTTTGACCTTCCATCCTGTGAGGGGCCGATGGGGCTCGACTGCTCTGGAAGCTGCGCTGGGGAGGCTGCGTCGAGGGCCGGCCAGAGGGTTTGGGAGCTGCAGAGGGAACAGGAGGTGGGCCTGACTGTAGGGGAACAGACTGAGGGGTATTGCGGTGGCTAGGTGGAGGCGCCTGCCATGTTGTACGAACTGACTTCTCACCGTCACGATGCCGCCTCGGCTCCCGACTGGGTGAACCAGCATGTCTGCAAAGAAATATGACGATATCTGATAACTCATTACATATCTGGCCATAAAAAATATCTAAGAAATAAGTATGATAAAAAAAAAAATAAATAATAATAATAAAAATTGCCAGGAAATTTGGCCAGAAGTTTGTTGTAAGATTTTTTTTCTTCATGTTTTTGAAAATCTTTTAACATCACTAACAATAACTAATTTGATCAAAAATACAATAAACTGTAAAATTACAAAAAAATAAATAATCATTTGAATATCCTGAATTGGTTCAAGAAATAATGTTAATAATCAATATTTTCAATATATGAATATTTTATTATTACCATGATAATAATAATTATTATTATTATTATCATTATTATTGTTATTAGGTAAAGAGGTTAAAGAACAGTGACGCTTGGTCTAATGTCTTTGTCACTGATCAATATAATACAAATTAAAATTTAATACACACACACACACACATATATATATATATATAACCTGGGTTTTCGGGAGCGGTAAGATCGCCCATCACTCGGCCCTGTGCCATTGCGGATGTCATAACCATATAAAGCAATTAGCTCTTCACGTGATTTTGGCGCCTGCTCCTCTTCACGGAACTTGTCATGCTCCCATCGGCCTTCGTCCTTCCACAACTTCCTGTGCCTGCCTTTAGGCCTGATGACAGATGGACAAACGGGGAGGAAGAGACGGTGCAAAATGAAACTATGAACCACATGGCTTTGTGATAAATTCAACACTTGAAACTCATCTTCAACAAATTACCTAATTTAAAATGACTTGGAAAGTGAAAACCATCATGTCTCTCACCTCTCCTCCTCTGTAGCCTGGCCTCTCACATCATGCTCAAAGAAAAGGCCTTTCCGGGGGATGTAGGCTGGATTCTTTCTGTCCTCATCGTCGTCAAGTTTCTGGCCTTTGCTGCCCGATTTATTCTCAGGGTCCTCGGTGCTCTCCTGTAAACATTTAGAGTTCTCAGCTTCAGTTTTGGGTTAAAAGGGATTTACAAATAAGCAGTGTGATTAAGCCAGAATGTGGCATTCTGGTCAACTGCTTTCAACCCGTCAAAGGGTTTTTTCTTTATTCAAACTAAATGTTTTCAGCAAAATAAAGTGTTTTGATGTCAGTCTTTCCTGAACCTGAAAAAAAAAAAGAAAGAAATGTTTTGTTCCTCCATACCTGTCCATCCCCACTCTGTCGTTCCCCAGCTAGATTGCCCTTCTCATCAGATTTAACTTCCTTGCCTTCATCTCTCTCCGCCTCTTCAACAAGCTCTTCTGGCGGGGCATCTGCAGCAGGCTTCGGTTCTGCTGCAGGACGTGAGGCCTCTTCATCACTGAAATGTTCTACCTCTTCCTCATCTTCTCCTCCCTTAAACAAACAGCGCCAAATAGACTCATCAACATTTACCATGGATTTACTGTAGTATCACTAACAGCATCATTGTACTGTGGCAAAAATGTGGGTATTCATATCAAATATTATTATATTATTTATGTAGACAGGCACAGAATGCGTCATATAAAACTATTGCATTTATGCTTTCTAGCTATGTCTGAAAAAACAACGTTGTATTTAGAGCAGGGGTAGGCAACGTTGGTCCTAGAGTGCCAATGTCCTGCAGAGTTTAGCTCTCACCATGGTATCGAGGTGTGCTATGTGTGTGTTTTCAACTGTTATGGAAGACCAATGGTTAATAACTAATATCAAAACAGAAAAACTAATTTGAACTACATATAACAACTATTAACATTGCAGCCTGCAAAGCAAACTGTGTTTGAGAGAGGCATCAAAGTAATGAAAAAAAAAAAAGATTATTATTATTATTATTATTTCAAACAATCTCACTCATAAGAACATGCAGAAACTACAACAAATTAAGAGTCTGGTTTCTACATTTGACTTAAGATGCAAAAAAGTGATCTTTAATCTTGAAATAAATAAAGATTTGAAATTTAAAAATAATAATTATTTGACCGATTATTGCCTGGTTCTAGTAAAAAGGTCAACTGTAAATCAATTGCTATTCCATAGTCTACAACATGAAAGAATAAGTGTCTGAAATGAATAAATGTTAATGAAAGAACCCCATTATAATACATACATGAAAACTGAAGAAACACTGGACGTAACTATAGGGCATCATCTGTTTTCTGTGGTTTTTCTTATGCATATTTTATTATAGAAAATAATTTAATTTTAGCTTTTTTTTTTAATGTATAACTTTTATACATAAATAATACCCTGATTTGTGGTTTTACAGTTATAAGCAAAACATCAAATTAAAGTAGTGTTTAGTTTTTATCCAATTAATCGAAAAAAGTAAATAATTGCCCAAAATAATCAAAATAATAGTTAGCTGCAGCCCTAAAAAAAAATACAAACATCGGCTTCCAGTAATGGTAGTCATCAGTCATTTTTCACCTCTCCCAGTCCACATTACTGTTCTTAATCTACGCTAGCCCATCTTTCTCCAAATCAGCATTTAATTGCTTCATTGTTAGTTTATCATGTCCAAGCCTTCAAAACAGAGCAAGACGGACCATTCTCGAGGCTTTACTGAAGATTGTGCTGATTCTAGCAAGGCTAGCGCAAGCAGCGAGTTCGCTACCCGACTCATCTCATGAAGTATTGCTTAAACACATTTCCTACGTTGTTGCAGAAGAAGGTAGGCGCATGCAAAAGATGTTGAATGACTCTTGTTAAGCTGGAGTCTGGATTGGACGGGAAATCCAATCAAACGCACTGATGAGGTCGCTGTAGTCAACGACTTCCTCGTGTCTCACCAGACAGAAGCAGAAACTCGTATCTCTGCCTTGGAGGACGACGTTGCTCCGCTAAAAGGGAAACTGGCCGCACTCGAGAAGCTGAACACGGCACTCTTGCATAAGGTTACAGATTTGGAGGGTCGTTCCAGGCGGGACAACATTAGAATTCTAAACCTCAAGGAGTCAGTTGAAAGAACTGATCCCATACAATTTTACGCATCTTTCATCCCAAAACTGCTTGAATTACTACGACAATCGCAATTGATCAAGCTCACCGAGTGTTTGGTATGCCGACGGATGGTTGCCCTTCGCCCTGTCATTATCAAGAAGGATGCAGAAAACTTTCAACAGACAAAAAAAAGGTTTGTTTTCAATGTGATCTGTTTTTGTTGAACTAATGATGGGTAGTCAGCATTTACTTAAAATTCAGAAACGTGTCTTTAGCAGGTTTGACAGCTGCCATGAAATTAGTAGCATCAAGATGGAAACCTCCACATTCTCTTAAAAGGGCCACAACACCCCCCTGTTTCAGAAGTGCTTTTTCACACCTCTGGTTTGAAAAACTTTCTGAAAAGGGGCGTTGTTCACTGGGGGTAAGGGGTTGGGGAGACAAGGCGGAGACTGCATTAAGGGGGGAGTGACAATAAGTGAATACATTTAACATTTAAGTAAACACACACACGTTGGCAAGATGGACAGCGTCACCGAGAGCAGCAGCTACAGCGGTTCTTAGAGCAGCGTGGAAGTGGAGGACTTCTCCCCACCAGAATCCCCACACTTAGATCAACATGATGACAGTGCAGGTCCACTGCTATGGCGGCAAATCTATGCCAATAATACACTTAATCACTTACGCGAGAGGAAAACAGATCTACACGCGAAGAAACGGGAGCCGCGAGCTCATTTCAAAACCGCGCTCGCCTGATACGTCATCTATGCGCAATTCAGTTCAGTTCAGCATGCCTCCAAACTTTAGCTCTGGTCGCATGGCGGGGAAACGAAAACAACTCTTGTTTTGTTACAATGAAGAAAGGCACAAACACGAACCATGTCTCAGAAACAGCAAGCCAGCCAACGTAGACATGCGTTAAAAGATGTCAAAGCAACAATAATAAAAAAATTAAGAAAAATTGAAAATGTTGGCTTTGAATCTGGCTGAAATATACAGTACTAAAATGACAAACGCTGAAATTCAAAACAAATCATTTAGTTACTTTTACAATTTACATATTGGTTCAAAAAGACAAGGTAGCCCAATTATGGCATTACAAAACCGAAACGAAATTAATTAAGCCTTTTCCCGTTTGTTACTGTCAAGAAATCTCGTTTGGACTGCATTTTGAAACCGTGCTCGTCTGCACTCTGCAGTGAACTACAGCCAGCTTTACGTAGGTCTGAAGAGAAAGGATTGTGTAGAATGGGTTGCTAGGACACCAAACAAAGTGGAAGATCAGCATCCCAGACTGAACCTGAAGAGCTGAGAACTACAACAACCCCATTCAACTCCTGCACCGAGCCCCAGCGCTCTCAAACATGCCTAAATTACCTTATCAAAATGCTTACATAAAGAGGAAGAGCAGCAAAAAGTGTGCATGGTGCGTCACGTTTACTAAAATTAGATGCGGACTACAGATGCACTAACAGCATGGGGCTCGGCATTGGCAGTACTCATAATGCCACGAGAGAGGAGCATTCCTCTCACATTTTCCACAAAATCCTCCCAGGCCGAGTCTCGCTTAACTCAGTTCTTTCAAACTCATTACATCGGGAGGTGCATATTGAGCTTTCGACTTCCAAAATACTACTTTAAACAATTCTCTCAGATTCACAATCTCCATGAAGAAAGCGCAGCGCTCTCACAATGACTGAGCATTCTGTCCCCTCCACACAGCCCAGGCTGGATCTGTACAGATTTATCACAGCATTGTCTTTAACAAAACTGATTGATTTCCCAACGAGCCCAGTAAACGGTGTTGCCATAGAGACTTACCTCCGTGTGCGATCCATTCTCCTCCAGATCAGCACTGTCATAGTCCGATAAGACTGCTGAGGAAAAGAAATCAGCCATTTTAGCACGTCTGTTCACGTTTCTGAGGGCAAATAACATACGGCCATAGAGCTGCTCATCAACAGTGACAGTTCGGTTTAACCTGCTGGCAATCATCTGAACTGGTGTGGTTTGCGAACCATTATTTTGGTCTCTTTTGGGAGCAGAAAGATAGACAGACAAGCAGCAAAACGACAAAAGATAGACTCACCTTCACCAACGCCGTCTTCACTTTCCTAAAAACAAAAAGAGAACGGAATCAAATATACAGCAAAGGAGCATGTTTAATAAACAAGGAGCCTTAAAAATGAATCTTAGATGGAATAAATAGAGAAAAGCAAACTCGCTGATACAACATACGCCACATCCAGCTCTAAAACAATATTGAACTTCCTCTTCACGGTCAGCAGATCTTTCTCTTCCCATTACAGAGTGACAGATCAGATATCAAACACCTAGGAACCTCACATGTCATCCAGCTTGCTTATCATTAGCCTAAATATCTTACAGAGCATCTTTACACAACCTAAATACACATCACTGCACTCAACTCATTTACCTTCATGCAAGCATCAATGCGACTCAACCCTGTTTGTAGAGGCCCACCAGCGCACCTTAGAGGGGTCTTATTAATCTGACAAACACACGGGACACATGCTGAGCTGATTAGTTGAATCATGGGTGTAAAATAAAGGAGTCTGGCAAAACGTGCAGGACGTGGGGAGCCTCCAGGACCATGAAGGAGAACCACCCGGGTAGACGATTGAAAAGCAAGACGTTTTGAGGTCAAATGAAGTCAACAGCACCGCATTAATGTGAAAGAAGAAGCACAGACACACCAGGAATTGCACGTCCCTGTTAAGTTACTAGGACTAGGCGCCTGTTACATACTTGAACATTAATCTCAAGGGCTAACAGTTACAGACAAAAACGGGCGTCACTTGAAACGTTCATCGGAGTATTTGATCGCATCTTAACCCGTGTTTAAGTGACACTGTGTGACAGACTAACACGCACACAGTCAGATCGGCCCTGATTATAAAAGCAGATTTATAGCCACACACTCACACACTCGGACTCAGCGTCGCTCTTGGCGCAGACGCGCTCCGCGGGCGACTCAAGCGGCTCGGGCTCTCCTCCGCGAGGCTTCCGGCCGCCAGACGCCGACCTCCCGCTCTCGGATCCCGAGGCGGACTCGTCCTCCTCCTCGCTGTCCTGAGAGGCGCGCCGTCTCCGTCGCCGCCGGTCCGCCATCTTAACTCTCAAGGAAGGGAAAGCGGATCTGCGCGCGGAATTGTGGGGGCTCGAGCGTTCGTCATATCCTCTCGCTCCCTGCTGCGTCAGAGAGTGGGCAGCCCCGTGACGTCAGAGAGATTCATTCACCGGCGTCTCGTTTCTGCGTAAAAACCCACGAGCACCGAGCGAGCTGCTGTTTCTGTCATTCCCCAGAAGAAACACTGCGATCAGATTTTTTGTTACGTTTAATTAAATCTCACTTTTGTATTTAATTTAATTGTATCTTGACTTTTTGTTTTATTTATTCGTATACTCTGACTGAAGTTATGATGTCATTTGTTTTCTATTGGCTATAAACTTCATAAGTTCGCCTGTGAAAACTGTATTTCTGTATTCATCCTTTTAATCTTCCTAAACCTACCATTTTCTTGTTACCCTGTTTTTGTTATTACCTTTGTCTTTGTGTATTATTATAATTGTAATTTTTGTTTGTACTGTTTAATAATAACAATAATGATAAGTCTAAAACCACGTTACATTAGTTTTGCACTTATTGTTGAATATATATCTATTCATTCCACTTTTTGAGTTAAGTACTGGGAATAGTAATGTAGTACCATGGTATAAGGCTTATTATTTGGAGTAGTACATGAATTTTTTAATCATTCAGTAAATTTTTTGAGGTTAATAAATGAAAACTGCAATAGAATGTACCACGATGCTGTCATAATTTGGGATGTTGACACAAGGCGCCAGGAAATAATAGTAGGTACACCTGTTTTTAGTATCTATGTATTTCCATAATTCTTTTGGAGCTACGTACAACAAAATACCACTATTGCCACTTACGTGGGAGCACCAAAATACTAATTTGCATTGCCTTTTTTTAAAATGAAAGACCAATACCACCAACAAAAAATATCCCTGCTGAAAAACAATAGAAACCATCAAAGAAGTCTAATGGTTTCCACTACAATTAGTGCAATTTTAAACATCAAATAATTTTTGTTGAGACTTAGGCCCAGTTTCACAGACAGGGCTTAGCCTAAGCCAGGATTAGGCCACAGTTCAGGACATTTAAGTAATTTTATAAACATTCCTAAGAAAAAAGCATTACTGGTGCCTGTTTGCCAGGCTTATGGCATATAGTCTGATTTTTTTATAAACCAAATTAACTGGCAATAAGTCAGACTAACTGAAATAAACCTGGCTTATTTGGTAAACTTGTTTTATGAAACAGGCCCCTGGTGTGCATCTTAGAACAAAACGAAGGCACTGACATGTTTTAAGATCAGTCAGTGCAAGTATCTTTCAGTTGAAACAGCTCAGATTTATATTTAGACTAGGACTAGACTTAAGCCTTGTCTGTGAAACCGCGGGAAAGTGTTTCAAGATTTATTGGTTTTAACAAACCAACAAATTACCAGTAAACACCAATAGGCCTGGTGACGATTTTCATTAAAACCATTATAAATTCTGTGATGGTTTCTATTGTTTTTTTCCAGCAGGGATATGTGATATGCTTATAATGTAGAATGTTTCTTTATGACTCGTCACAATCTACAGTACTTATATTTCAATATCTCACTCAAAGTAGGGACTAATGCTCTTAACACTGAAGACTGCTGTAATGTAATTTGCATCAAATACTTTTGGCATGATGTAGCATTTTGAACCAAGACACTGCAGCCGAGTGTATAAATTTACTAAATATGTAAAAACATATTTTCTTCTGCATAATTTATTGACTGAAGAACAAAGGGTCTTGAACTACAAGAATGAAAAGAGGACCCATATCACCTCTCCTAATCTTACTGTTTCCTGGTTGAATCCAATTCCCGTATTTGTTATTATTTTTTTAATTAATTAAAGACACAAAAACACAGGACATATTCATAATATGACTTATTTTAATATTTGAAATAATTTCTTTAGTTACAAGTATCTTACACATTTCCTTTGAACAAAGAGTTATGTTACAACAAATGCTTCAGTAACTGGTTTTCATAATTTTCCGTTCATGTGACTGAGAGAACTCACACACCGAAAAGCACAGCATGTACAGTTTTGATCTTTTATGGCAGCTCCCAAAGTGTTAAAGTACAAGCTTCGGTCCACACTGATCAAGCTAACCTGCAAAGTACGACGCAAATGTGAAGACCGAGCTGTCACACTCGGCACTGTGATCATGGGTGTGTTGTTGGGAGAGCTTGTTTCTCAGACATTACAGAGCAAAACACTGTTTCTCACGGATACCAAGCAGGGGGCTTAAGGGAGATCCAATAATCCTCCTTCAATCTGCTTCTGAAGACCCAAAGTGCAATATAAGTGTGTACAAGAGATGAGAGCACAAGGCTAAGATTTGTGAAGGTTTCATTTGCGACATGTCCGATGAGGCATCCGTTTCTTAGTCACCTCTGGTCGACAACGACTACGCTCACGCTCATCCAGCCAGGGCAGGTCAAAGTTTCTGTTGAAATATAAATAAATATGTACCGCACTCAAAACGTAAATTATTAGCAACATGCAAAAAACATACTGAGCTTACTGCTGTTTCAGGTTGGGAAGAGGTCTTCCAAAAGCCACCACTGGCAGGAAGGGTGTCACCATGATAGACTCCACTGAGGACAAACAAAGATAGAGGCACTTTAAATTAGCAGATCAAATACTTGCTGGAACAAAAAAAAAAAGCCATCTGCTGACATACCATCTTCAGATTCTGGATAGAAGGAGAGCAGCTCTGGTTCGCTCTCCTGAATGACCTTCCTCCTGTTCATCCTCTGCTGCAGGCGCTGAAACATCCTCTGCTCACGAATACGCTGGATGTCCCACCTACAAGAAAGGGCAACGGGATTTCGGGATATATCTGCAAATGCTTTAATATCTACTTAATATATATATATATATATATATATATATATATATATATAAAAAACAAGCATCACCTCTTTCTCCTCTTCTCATCCAGCTCAAGTTTTGAATGCCTCTTCAGAAAGACGTTATCATCTAGACACTGCACAGAAGAGAGTATGAGCATTTAAAGCTGGAATATTTTATCGAAATAAAACCAAAATTGCGATAATAGTGTGAAATTGCAAAGCTTGTGATGTAATTAAAAGGATAGTTCCCCCAGAAAAGAAAATTCTGTCATTACTTACTCACCCTCGTGTGGTTCCTTCATTCATCTTCAGAACACAAATCAAGATATTTCTGGAGAAACCTGAGAGCTTCTTGACCCTGCACAGACAGCAATGTAGGGGTTCAACCGTAATTTATGAAGCTATGAGAATACTTTTTGTGTAAAGCAAAAATAACAACTTTATTTAACGGGCACTGAAAAAAATTTGCCGTAAAGTCACTATCTTTGTTTTCTTTGCATACAAACAAGTATTGTTGACTATTTTAACAATGACTTTACTCACATGTCAGTTGTGTAGCTGTCTACTGAGGATCAAAAAGCTCTCAGACGTCATCAAAATAAGGTCTTACGGGTTTGCAACAACATGAGGGTGTGTAATTAATAACCACATTTTTATTTTTGGGTGAACCGCCTCTTTTACATGAATGTGTGAGAGTGAATCAGAATCTTGGTTCACAGAAAATACAGCTCCACGTGAACTTCGCCTCTTGGTCTTACTAACCTCAGGGATGTCCAATGCCTCTTTCTGCCCCAAAGGCTCCAAGATACTCTCCCGCCAAGAAGGAACTACATAAGGTGATTAATAATACATTTAAAGATCTTAAAACTTCTTACAGTCAATATATGGGATTGAAATCATTAAAGGAATAGTTCACCCAAAGACATCATTTACTCACCCTCATGTGGTTCCAAACCTTTCAAACATTAGAAAATGTTTGGTATTCAAACTGTTGACAGTCCCCACTGACATCCATAGTACTGGAAGTCAATGAGAACCAACAACATTTTGATTCTTCAAAATATCTTTATTTTTGTGTTTAACATAAGTCAGAAATGACACTGGTTTGGAATGACTTGAGAGTGAATAAATTAGGACAACATTTAAATTTTAGGGTGAAATATTTCTTTCAGTTCTTTAAATGTAATTTCTCCCAACCTGCAACTGTGTCCTCTTGCACAGGTGAGGGGTCTCGCCAGGGTGACGGAGGCGGCTGCTGCCAGCAGCAGAGGTACATCTCTGTGGTAGTCAGGTAGGGCAGTTCCTCCGACTGAGACTGCAGTTCAGGCTCGGTCTCTTCCTGGGGCTCCTCCTTCACAGCTGGGCTATCCTGTGGTGGCGGCGGTGACCTGGGCTGCCCGTGTCGTGTCCCAATCATCCGGGAGTCCTGGAAAAGAAACCTCCTTTGAGAGGGTGAAAAAATAAAACATTTAGTTTAATCAACTGTCATTTCATTGCTAAAGCACATTAGGGCTGTCAAATAAACATTCAAATTTTAAATAAAAATCCACATTCAAATGCAAAAGCATTGCATTTAAATTTTTAGGTGCGCGTTAGGCAGCCTTACCAGTGGCACACGAGATGCAATGACGATGTAGTGCATTTTAATGCTTCTGTTAGCCTACAGACTACATCCTAGAGACGACCTTTCTATAGTAAAACTGAAGCAGTTCACAGAGAATGCTTATTTATTGCATTTTCTATAGGGAAATCTATCAGCGTTGCACTCGTACAAGAGAGCCTAATGTTTAGAAAACCATAAATATTTCATACAAAGTTCAACTTTTTTTTTTTAAACCCCATCTCACTTCATTTCATGTTTTTAAATGAAAAAATGACTCTTTGTCTTTGTTTGTTAACTGTTTAGTTTCTAATTGTTTAATCATATTTGGTTTATAAACATTATTACCTTTTTTCCTAAGATAGTCCTGTTATTTCGTTTGTTTGAATAAGCCTGCTCTATGCGCCCTCTTGTGGCCTCCGGACAGAAGCCTAAATCCCCCAATCATTTTGGCAACCCTACAGCACATTAGTCAAATATAAAGGAAATAACAAGGACAGCTCACTCTGTCCTTGATAATCTGCCATCATCTACACACCCTCATACCTTTTCAGACTTTTTCCTCCTCTTCCAAAGTGCATCTGTTTTGGGGTTTGGACCTGCCCCTCAGATTGCATGACATCATCTGTGGCAGCAGCCTCAGCCTCTTTATGACGAGTCTGAGAAGGTCGCGATCCTGTACCCTCTTTTTTCACCATCTGCAGCCGACGCTCCATGCGTTCAATTCGGGCAATTAGCTACAAACACACACCTGCATTAGTCTGTGTATTAAACATGGGGTTCAGACAAGAAACAAGTATTACAGAACTGTCAGCATACCATCTCTTTCTCAGCTTTGAGGTCATCAATCTCTTTGCTCTTGTTGTGCAGTTGCTTCTGCTGCTGTTCAATCAGTTCCAGTTGCAGCAACAGGATCTGTCGGATACAGCTGGTCTGAGTGTCCACGAGGCCGGAGCCTTTCCTCACATTGCGACGCTTCCCGTCGGGACTGTTCTCTGGCGAGGGGACCCCCACGACTGCCCCCACTTCTCTCCGCTGATTGCTGCCATTCGATACCATGGGATCCATCTTTCCCACGTGGTTGTGACTGGCCTGACAAAACAGTGATTTTCTCTTGCCCGGGGAACCTTCGGCCCCCATCTGCTTGGTTGACGGGAGTGTCAAGGCCCCCAGCGTCTCCCAGTTCTCCTCCTGCCCAAGGTTTCCTGCTGGAGATTGGTCAGGGCAGCTCGAAACGCTCCGGCGGCTGATGTTTAACTTGCTGTGCAGGTAATGCTTTTGATGTACGCTGTTGTGGATCGTGCTCAGCACATGGGTGGCGAAGTCGTGGCTGCCCTTCTTCAGGGATTCATAGGCTCCTGCTGGCTTCTTGCTGAGGCTTGTGTCCAGTCTGTGTCCTCCACTCATGAACACAGTGGATCGCATAGTCATTGCGAAGCGCTCCAGTTAGGATATTTTACCAGCACCCACCTCTATAGATGAGGAGGATTTGTGACAGGCTGAATGTGCGTCCTTGAGGCCCCTTTTCTATAGCCATTCTGGGGGAACAGAAAAAAAAATGATTGCAGAATTTGATCATTGTTTTTTTTAGCAAGAAAAACGGAGTACAAAGCAAAACTAAAAGGTAGGCATACTGATATATGATGCTTTAATTGTGTTCTGAGACTTCTGAGAAACACACGCATCCAATAGCAAAAACACTACATATGATCGGATTTGCAAAATAATGTATATGACTACGCCAGGATAACTTCAAGCCCCCTGCCCATCTGTTGAGTGTGCATTGGCATCTATAGATGCGTTGCATGCATTCTGGTTACCGTACTGTTACTGTTAACCAGGAACTGCTTACACACATGCAACCGGGCTATAGTGAAACTCCATCGAGACATCGTGTTGGCATAGGCTTCGTCCACCATTTTAGATATACAGCAAAAACAATGACAATCATTTTAGCAGTTCCCTTCGCCTGCTCTTGAGGCATGATGACGCCATTTTAAGTCATGCAACCTTGCTGTTTATTTAAATACCGAATAATGCATATCGCAACCACCAGCGACTTTGTTCGTCATCGTTTTGCATCGACAAGTTATTTAAATTTCCCCGACCCCCGCCCGAACTCACCTATCGCCTTCCTTTGGCCCACTTTCCGATTTTGTTTGAATCTGCGCATACAGCGCATGCGCCGTGCGGTCAGACTCTGATTGGGCACTCGGGGAACAACATTTCGTGGCGCGCGCGGAGGGTTGCATTATGACATCATGCAAAGATTAACGTTCAAAAAAGCATTGCGGCAAAAATGAGTAAGACCACGAACCGTGAATTTATAAAGAATTCACAGACGAGTGTTAAAAATGTTTATTAATGTTTATGTTTATTCGCACATTACTGAAAGCTCTCAGTTTCACAAACAGGCTACATAAATACACAGAAGATACCTGATTAAATAAACACTGAGGAGTTCTCAAACAGCCATGCTATCATTCATGGCTGTGTCCAGACAAACTTGGCATTAGAGGAAAATTACTGAAATACTCAATAGAACAAATCTGTGTGTGACTATTTCTTTCTTAAAACAAGAAATAAAAAACCTTGCCAACCTGTCAAAAAATGTTAACACACATGTGATGGAAAGGATATGTTTGAATATTTCTTTATGTTATGTGAATGTTAACTGATGTTAACAGATCATGAGGTTTGTTTGTTTTTAATGCTTTTTTCAGTTCAGTCAGTTTATAAATACTACAAAATACTTCAAGTCTGTAAAGGTGAACAGATGATTTGGTGCCACTTCACATGTCACATCTGCTGTTGTTCGGTGGTTTGGTCATCAGCTGCTGAGGAAAAGAGATTTATGAATAAAATAAGCCCACATTAATAAAAAATATATAACAACAAATGTATAAATATGTAAAAGCAGATTACAAGACAAACCTGAGGTAGGTGTGTAAATGATCTGCAATATAAAGATAGAAATACAATTAAGAAGACTGGCCAGAGCTTGTGTCTTATAACTTGAATCTGATATATTAGTAAAACAGTGAGTGTATGTGTACCTGCTGGGGCTGTGAATATCTTCTTCTCCATATTTTAAAGGCAGCCAGAAATCCAAAAACACACAGCAATAGAAGTACAGAGGGAACTACAATAACAGGATCAGGACCAGGTTCTAAAAAAATATAAATATATATATATACATATATGTACACACATTGTACAAATTAGATTTTCATTTGAGGTATACCTATACTGATGTCAAGCTTGTTATCCAGGCTAAGGTGAGTCACAGTACACGTGTAGGTATGTCTTTCTCTTTGTTCTTCGGCGCTGAGTCCCACACTCTTCCTCATCTGATAGGTTCCATCGGGGTTGGGCAGCAGAACACCTCCTGTGATCCTATCCTCATTAACTGGCTGGCCGTCTTGAAGCAGGGTTAAATTAATGTGGCGTGGATAAAAACCAGTTGCCAGGCAGGTCACCTGAACTACACCTGCCTTCCCACAATAGCGTTTAATCACTCTCACTCTAGGCTTCACTGTCATGAAAAGAGCGAGCACATGGAGCGAGAAACACATCATTAATGTTTTTCCGAACCAAATGGAGTGCATTTTTGGAGGTTACATTAACTGACCTTTTGCCATCACACGCTTCTGCTCCTTTTTAAGATATTTCCTAAGCTGGCTAATGCACAAGGGGCGGTAGAAGTTGGCATAGAGCCAAGCATCGTACTCCAGCTGTGCCCTACTCTTTATGACAGGCCATTTCCAGTCAGTGTGCTGGTCTCCTTGAACGTTATAGCGTCGCTCAAAGCCACTCTCGCCATTAAAGGCCTCCAGTGTCATCATTCGGCCAGGCTCATTACGGAGAAGTTCACATCCAACCAGCCTCTGCTGCACGTGAAGGCCTTGAGAAGAAATAGAGTCTCAGATGCACATATGTACAGATTCTGGTCATGACATTAACACACACTGATAAAAAAAAGTGCTAAAAAAGCAGAATTTCATTTTGCTAACAGCTGGAATTACTGACACTGTCACAACAGTTCACTAACTATAAGGATTTCTGCCTTTTAGAAGGTTGGAAAACAATTTATTTTTAAAATAAGTATTACTTTTTTTACAGCTTAAAGTTACTGTTTTCTGTTTGAATATTCAAACATGTATTTCAAGCTGAATTTTCACCAATCACTACTCTAATATTCTGATTTGCTGCTTAAGAAAACATTCTTATTATTATCAAGTGTTAAAAAAAAGTTGTGTTGTGAAATATTTGTAAACAATGTAATCCATTTTTTTCAGGATTATTTGATTAATAGAAAAAGCAATTGTTGTTGTTTTTTTCATTCTTGTAAATTCCCATTTTTGTAGTGTAGACTGCACAATGAACAGATCCCGGATGAAAACAAGCTACTTTTTCATGCCCTCTCGCAAGTCCAATAGAGAATAATTACCTGTTGTATAATTAAGATAATCAATTAAATAGTATGCTTTGGTTTTCATGCCCTCGTGGATGCCTTTACAGACTGTAGATATAGTAATTTGCTCCGTGACATTAACGCATTCTTGCACCATCGCCGGGACAAAACTCCTCTCATCTGCGTTATAGTGACCGATGACAATATCATCCAACATAATAACAGCAGTGAACTCTGAGAACGGCACTGAACTGTCTCCAGTCAAAAATGTAGCAAAGACCCATAGCGAGTGCGACCCTGTGAGAGATCAGATGTTTTTAACAATACTGCAATATAACGAGCAAGAATAGCAAAACATGTGCTTAGTCCTTTAAAACTAGTTGCTTACCTGATTCAGAATAAACAGTATGTGTAGTTAACAGTGTGAACACCAAGATGAAATAAAACATGCCTTTTACAAGGTGTTAAAAAACGTTAAAGGGTTTTGTCCTTACAAAATGAGTCATACATAAGTCATAGTATCTATTTTAGGTCCCAGCACAATATTCCAAATAATCTTTTATATGAAGTAATTCAGCATCGTGGCGTGCTAACACTTCCTCATAGTTGTGCACGAGGTTACAGTTCATTAACAGGAGGTGTGGTTTCAACACTAGGAGGCGCCAATCAAGCGCGCCAAAACAGATTTTGGAACCTTGGAATTTGTTGTTACATTTTTGGAACGTGAGCATCTTAAACACGCCTTTATCAGTAAACCACGTTAGGATGGTTTAATTAATCAGTTTATTAAGGCGAGCTAGGAGTCTAAGACCATGTGTGCAAAACCAGAATTGTAAATATCATTGTTCTCCACTAGAGTGCACTCTTTGCCAGGTTTCTCCTATTCTCATTCGCAGAACTACACGCATGAGATACTGAGCACTGTTTACGAGTAGGGTTCTAATTGATAACATTGATTAATTGCCTTTTAGATACGCCGGTAGCTATGTTAATAATTGATCTGTTTTGGACAGTGTTAATTTGTAACTTCCCATAAGCTATTTAAGTAAACATGGGAGTGGATGGAAGATTCCAGGAATGCCATATCTATGCCATATAACACTTATCAATTTTGTTTTGCTATTTCATGCAAAACATGCAAGTTCAAGGCCGATATGAGTTCGGCCCATGTGATATAAATGACCTATGAGCTACATTGAGAAACATCAGTTATGGATTTATAGAGATTACATACTCGGAATTGAATTTCTTTATGTTTGATTCATACAAGCAAAAGATTCTCGTCCCTCACTATATTTCTCAGCTTTACAGCACAGAGAGAACCAGTCAAAACCAGAAATACCCATAGTTTCCACGTCCTTCAGTTTTCACATATGCTTTCAGGCCACTCCACTCTTTTTTTTTTGAGTTTTTGTTGAGTTAGTTGGCCATCTGAAGGTCCTCTGGGGATCTTGGCCTTGTAAAAAAAACAGATCAGTGCTTCTAAAGAGCACAGTAAAAGTCAGTTGAATGAAAAGATGGAAAAGGTGCTTATCATCAAATACCCAAACCACACAGCGAGCGGAGGACAATGAAGTACCTGACAAAATTATTCTATCAGTTGTAGCCTACACATAAGCAACAATAGGCTGTACTTATTGCCAGTAAAATAGATTTTTCTACGAGTCCACCATAGAAGAAACATGTCAACTATAAATAGTTTAAGAACAGTAAGTAGTAGTAACATGTCATCTAATCTTGTCTATAGCACGAATAAAGTAGCCTACTAAATAAAGTCTTACCAAGTGTGTTTACACACAAAAGAAATATAACTTGCTTATAGAATATAGCTTCCAGTGCAGAAGAAGATACAGACATAGTGCATACATACATATAAATAACCCTAAAGAAAATGAACATTAAACACACTAAATTTTTTAATTGATTACTATTTGTATAACCACAATTTTAGTATAAGTACCATAAAGTATGGTTAGTGTAGCAAGACCATTGTTCATTTGTGGTTAAGGTTTTGTGTGTTTGATCTGTATGAAAACCGAGGTTCATTTTCGTAAAGGAACACAGCAGGGCTGGAACGTGTGTGTCCACGTTTAAATAGAGCGACAACCCAGTTACACGGTTTTGGTTTCCTCCAGTCAGACCGCTGAGATGTTTACATTAGTGCATGACCGAGGCTACCCGCTTTCCACGAAAATAGAGCTCGTCGGGTCGACGCCCACTTTACTGCTCCACTTCAGGGCTGAAGTCGTAACAGCGCCCTCGCACGTGGACCAGCCTGGTGACCGCTTTCGGTGACGACACACCCCCATCACGCTCCTGTGCGCGCAGCCCTGTCCTGTGCGGGACGACTCACATGGCACACGGGACCCTGCGACAGCAGAGCACACACAAACAGCGAAGCATGTCTCTCTCTTTGCCGCATCGACGCATTAAAGAGGTTTCGCGCGCGTGGCGCTTATATTTGTTTGAGGACCGAACAGCGGGTCATAATTACTCCCAGGCGTGTCCGAGAGAAGCAAATAATTTAGGCTAACCTGTCGCTGTGTGAACTCAGAGATATAGGTTTGGGGTGAAAAGGCGCGCAGCGGCTGCTATTGAGCTACCTACGGTCTTTAAAAGACATTTAGAACATGTTTTCATTTTGAAACCAGGAAGCGCGGGACGTGGGACTTTTTTTTTTCTCTAAAAAAAATTGACAGACTCGCACGACATCAGCCTTAAAATGAGCCTCGTGAGAACGGATTGTCCCGTGCACCTCGAAATGACGAGATTACTTCAGAAATTGCGAATAAAGTAGTATTGAGAAAGAAAGAAGCGCGGAAGCGGAAGCGCATGGAGTCACGCGGACAGTAGGTTAGGAGGCGGCTCAAGTGACCTAGATTCATAATGCTGCGCTTTATTCTTCTCATTTTAAAACTTTATTTTAAGCACGTCTTGTCCTGTTGTGGTAACATACCGCGTTTTTTTATTTATTAAAATGTTATATTAAAGCTTACATCTGTTTAGATTTATCTCGTTTAAGCAAGCCTGATTATTTTTTATATTTTTTTTAAAGATGCCAAATAATTAGCGTTTTGTGAAATTTTAGTCCGATGCTTAGAGAAGCGCACAATCAGCAGCCCACTGTTGCTATGGTTACTTCCTCATATTAACCATTTCGCCATCGTTTATTTTCCCACTATAGGTGAACATACACAAACGTTATGCTTGTCTAAGGGTTTAAACCCCTGCTAAAAAGTACTCATGTATCAAACAAAATCGTATGTACTTTTTATGAGGGTCAGAGCCCCCTCCCTATAAATCAGACCCCTTTCTGTATCGTGTTAGGCTTGTTGTTATTTTCAGAACAGGCTAGATATTGATTAATCATCCCTGTCAAGAACCTCTATTGCTTTAAATAGCCTGCTCTCGGTGGCTGGTTTGAAATGTTGTATACCATTAATAAAAGACCTTTTATGCTATTTTTATGCTTTTGTGCTATAATGTCAATATCCTGTAAACGCACTAATACCGTAGCTTTGCTCATCCTTAAGGAACGCTTTAATGTTTTACCAACACATGGTCTTGGTCTTTGGTGCTCCCAGGGGGAGGAAACCCGCAATGATGAGAGGCTAATGAATGTTGGGCTGTGCAAAGACTTCCTCACGTTGTTGAGCACGAGCGCTGTTGCGCCAGACAACACAGAGAGGACAAAATAACCCAGGGATGAACAGTTGAAATATGCAGAGCTTTGCTGCTGCGAGTTCAGTGCTGTACGCTGCACATTGGTCATCGTTACTAAAAATATGCACGGCTGACGAGGTGTGGTGATTTATTGGGAGATTATTGGCCATTAAGGTTATTTAAAGAACTTTGATGCGTCACCTCTTTTTTTAAAACAAACAACACGTAACAATAATGATAGAATTAAGCATAGGCTTTGTGATTAGCGAAAGCTTCTACAGTTTTTCGCAGGGTGCATCATTTAGGCTTGTACCAAGGGGTTTGGACATGCAATGTTGTGCTTGTAAGTAGACTACCTTGGAGCAGCACGAAAACCAAAAAATAATATACAAGCGCATTTTAAACCCGTGGTTAATCAACAGTTGCTTTCAATATCTAGCCTTCAAAATTAACATGAATTACAACAAAGTCTAAGTGAAGAACTTTATCAATCCAACAAGGGGCAACTAGATTGATCTAATGTTTATTTTAGTTGGGATTTCTGATTACCAGGTTATTATTGTCTGCGAAATCTAGCACTGACCAATATACGGTGTGTCTGGTAGCGCTAACCAAATAAACAGACCGTGCTGACAATATGGCACACCGGTGCTCTCCATGTGAGGCATGCGTGTGTGTTTTTGCATGTGACGACTCAGCGATGTGTCAAACGCAGTCGTGCCTTTGCTAGAAGTCGCGAGAGTCAATGCGCGCGCCGCTATAAGTCTACTGAAGCGATTACAGGGTCTCATGGTATTTGGTCCAGGTAACGTGATGTGCAAACGTGACGAAAACTTTGCCATCTCGTTTATGCAGAGGCATTGTTATTATCAATGTCCTCGACAGGTCATAACAACCATTAAAAAATGCAGACACTCGCCATAAAGATACAATCCGAAAATAGAAACAACAGGCGTGGTCAGTTCTCAACATCAGTCACACAGTGAATCATCTACGCGTATGTTTTCCACCCGCTTCTCACGTGTAGCGTCACGCGCTGTTTTTATACAGGTGAGAACGATTAATCATATCTGCAATAAGGCGCCAGAGTGATTCACGTGAATGCAACAAGTGGCTCATGCAGTGCCATTGCCAGTATTATTGATGCTACGGATGTGACTCCTTTTATTGCTGTGAGATGCTCTATTTTTTTTAAGTAGCACGGTTTTGTTCTCAGGCACGTGTCTGCTGGAGCCCCCAAAGAGGATAATGGTCTTCCAAAAAGCTTGTGAGCTGGGACGCGCTCTATCTGGGACACAAGCGGACACTTATTTTGGGGGTGAATTGCTGTCTTGAAAATAACCTTAAAATAGCTTCAAAGGCTGAAAAGGCACAAAACGTGTCAAAATAACTCGAAATACACAATTGCAGACATCAGGATTTGTGCATCCTAGCCAGTCACTACATAGCCTATATAGTGTAAGATGGGCTGGGGGGATCTTTTGGGGTAAATATAATTGTTCTTAAGCTGTTAGGTTATTAAATAACAACAACTTAACAGTTGTAATTAATTGATATTTATGTTTTATTAACATTTTCAAGCAATCTATTATTTTGGGGCAATGTTTACCCCAGATGTACGAGATTTCCCAGATTTAAATAAATGATTAACTTTGCCTGCAGTGTACACAAACTTTTATAAGTTACAAATTAGCTCCCTATAACACAACTTTACATCAACGCAACTTATCATGGGTAAGATGCAAACCCAAAAAAACAGATTCAGTCACACAAACTATTCCAAGCGATCTGAAACTCTTCAAATTAGACTACATTTCCCAACACCGAGGCAGCCACGTGCGCGGGGATTTTTAAAATTCGCACTGAAATGTGTTTCTAAAGAAACTGTGTCACTGGGCCACGAGGCTCACGGGGTCACATGGACACATTTCGAGCCTCGTGCAGCTACGCGCCTGCGCTCATCTCATCCATGCTCCTTAGAACGAGGCAAAAAGCAAAACCGGGCCGACTTGACAGAACAGTTCAGAGCGACACAGATCAGGCGAGTGACAGGTGCGCTGGCGTATACGCTATTACTGAATGAACCACATTTTCCTGAGGTCTTTGCGCAGCATTTAACATAATTTCTCGGCGACTAAGCAGATGCGTGCGCATTTTACGCGGTTTTAGGACGGTCGTTTCGTGGCTGTTATGACTTTATCGTAAAGAAGAATCGATCTGTAAGAAAAACAGAAGTGCATCTGGAGAGAGTGCATCTCCTCTCTGGGTGTTGCGTTGGACATTCTGTTATAAACCTGCATGACTTTACTGGAGCTCAACATGACGACAGCAGTAGATACAAGCAACACAGGTAAGACGTTTTGAATGCTCACGTTGATCATACCTCTCTGCTTCATAAAATGTCAAAATGCATGTCTCTGAGTTTCTATTACGCACTGCTGAATGCGCAACGGATCCACAAAGTGCATTTATTAGCTTGGTGCACGGACATCTTATAATTATACAGATCATATTAAGGTTCGCCGAATTACCTCGACATTTTTAAAAGCCTATTTAACGACACGTTCTGGAATAAACAATCGCGAAGATTTATTTAAATATGTACTACTTGCGCTACTTCATTGCGCTTTCATTATGTGTAAACTGAAAAATGCTGTCCAAGTGTGCTTACTTTTATTGTTCATATCATATTTGGCGTGATAAACGCTCTTTACGCACATGTAATGTAAATACCCAACGAGGGCAAGGACATCACGGGTTAAGGCACGGTGTTCTCGTGAATTTCGGGGAACTAGGTCATAACTGAAAAGTCAGGTGTACGGACATCCCTGTGATGCAGGCGAGCGTCGACGATCCTCGCTCGATTCACATGGACCGCTGTGCCTAGCCATGTGCTTTTTGTTTTCATTCTCCGCTCTCCGCCTACAGCCATTGGTAAACTCAGGCGCTCATTACATAATTCCGCCTCGCGCCAAAGCTGTCCTCCCAGCGCGAGCCCGTGTGTGACGCGGCGATGCGAGCCATGTGCGCTCTGCGATTGGACAGAAGAGCGAGGCGCGGGGCTGGGCATCACGTTAACCCGTGTCCGCCTCAAAAGTGGGACATGAAATTGATCCAGTTTAACGTAACAGTTTTTTCTTCTCATGACATGAATACAGCGTCACAAAATATCCCCGATAGATTATCTCTCAGACGTAGTGTTTTAACACACTGATAATGAGAGGATTATGGTGGCTAAACTCTTATGATACTACTAGAGGGGAAAATGTTTTAGAATTTGCCAATAGTGTATCGAATATGGGATATCTCGAATGTTTTCGACTCGCATTTGATAAAACATTGATAAACATGTTTGCAAAATTCGGTATAAGCTAATTATCTACTTATTACGCGGCTGGAATGCGCGCTTGTGATTGGTCAGCCGCTTATTCAGCCGTCAAATATTTGAAATATATCCTCAGTAAACAAGTATAATGTTTTTTTTCAACGCTGCGTTGCTTGTGCCTGTTTCCAGTAAACATGCAAGCCAAATTATATAGCTAACACAGCTTCAAATGTATGTAATGTTTCCAATTATTACTTTAAAAAATCTTTAAAAGCACGAAGGTTTTGCGTTGTGTTCAAGTGATTTAATTCCGAGACAAATACTAATGAGCTCGACCAAAACGCGCTGACAGCATTTATTAATGTAGAGTGTAAATGGCTCACTCATTGCGTTCAGGCGAAAATGAATGGTGCAAGTTTTTAAAAAAGCGGCTGTGTTTTGAGAGGCGTGCCTAATGAAGTGAGTCTCGTTGAAAGGCTGTCCTTGTGGCGCACGTGGAGGGGAGGCGTGCTTCCCCAATGACACGCTTCAACAGCTCGCACGCGTCCGTTTTGTGCTTGCGCAAGTATTTCCTTTGACAGCATGTTTTGGAATATCCAAGTGTTTGGATTGAAAAACAATTAGGAGGCACGTTTTTGAGCATAAGCAGGGAGAAGATCTCAATCCACTGTTGCCATGTAACTGTAGCAGAAACATCCACAGTGGACTGCAGGGTAGCGGACACGCATTGATAAATCTAATGCGGGACAAGTGTTTTTCAGGAGCTTTTGAGGCAGACCACGGGGGAGCCAAAGCTACAGCATGTTGCCCAGTCGTGGCTCCACCTGACACAGTGACTTTCTGACCTTTTGTGCTGGTGTACAGTTGTCATGTAACCTCTACACCATTTAAAGTGCAATAAAGATTATACTTGCAAACACTTCGCAGAATAATTCTTAAAATGTACCAGTCAAGGTAATGTACTGTATAAACTTTGGCCTCACATATAATACCGATGGGTTCCTATGGGTGCACCATTTATTTTAGAAGAACAACATCAGCGCAAATCTCCCCAAAACATGGTTTCCACCAAGTGCGTTGATCCAGTGTGCTGGAGGAAACTGTAAAACGAGAATGAAGGATACAGTGTTTAACTTCAAGGTACCCAAGGTTACGAAAGGAAGTATCAGATACAATGTAATTGTTTACATGCTAGAGTCAACGCTGAGGTGTAAACTCTAGCACACAACACTGTTTCCCAAGAGTGTAGTTGATTAGTCTTATCTGATTTGAGCTGATGGGCTGTAATGAGCAGGATGTAACGCAAACAAAACAGAGTTGTAAATGTCACATGATATAAACGGAAATAACATCAGGCATAAGTGGTTTGCTCACATGGCATACTGGTGCCAGTAAAACTATAAACCACAAGCCATCTGAGGCACAAACTCAGGAAGAAAGGAGTGGTCACTAATTTTTTTTTACAAATGTACCCAAGTTTACAATAACAGTTCCTAGAAAGTACTCTTATTTTCCACAAAAACAGATTCTCTTGCTCCCTTGGCTTCCTTGTTTCCATGGTGCGATCTGTTTGCTTGTGTTGTAGAGGGAAGTATTTATGAGAACATTTTAACAAGGATGGGCAATGATATAGAGGAGAACAAATACCTGAGAACATTTTCAGCCCCTTCTCAGTGGGCCTCTCTCGCTTTTTTTTCTTTCCACAGTGAAGTAATGAGGACCATTTTATAAATGTGGCTTTCTTTTCTGTCGCTAGGTGGGGTAATATCATACATCGGATCGTGTGGAGGCTCTCCCAACCGCACCAGCCCCGTGTCCATGTACAGTGAGAACTCCAACAGCAGCCTGCAATCCCTCACACAACCCTGCTTTGGCTCTTCTTTCCCACCTTCCCCCAATGGATCCAATGATTCCTCACGCATGTACAGCAGCAGCAGCTCGAGTTCAGGATCAGGAGAGGAAGGAAGCTCATCGTGCTCTGGTGGATCCCCGAGAGGCCGCGATGATGGTGGAAGTGCACGCAATTCACCCAACAAATCAGTTGCCACCCTTACTAGTAAGCAATAAGATTTTTTTTTTACCTGATTAATATATAGTATGGTATCCAGTAGAAGGATTTTAACATCTTACTTTAACATCATCCAGAGCTCAATGGAATGGTGTTGCTGTGCAAAGTGTGTGGCGATGTGGCTTCAGGATTTCACTATGGTGTCCATGCCTGTGAGGGATGCAAGGTAAGACCATAGCATTGATTTACATGCACTATTAAAAAAAAGTGTAATATTTTAAATTATGCATTAGGAAAACTTACCATTTATGTTGTTTGCTTTGTCCACAGGGTTTCTTTCGACGAAGCATTCAGCAGAACATACAGTATAAAAAGTGCCTTAAGAACGAAACCTGTACCATAATGAGGATCAACCGGAACCGGTGCCAGCAGTGCCGTTTTAAGAAGTGTCTGTCTGTGGGAATGTCCCGAGATGGTAAATATCTATACAACCAAACTTAGAGATACACAGAAAAATCACTGATATTAAAATTCTGAATGAAGCTGATATACCAATATTTATTTATTTTTTTTAAATAATATATACCAATATTAAAATGAATAAAATGTATGTACTTTATATTATTTAAAAGAACTTAACATTAATTTAAGAAAATCAATTGAATAAACGCAGTGAATACAGTATACAAATTAATTTTAAGACTTAATATTAAAAGTAAAGTGTGTTTAAAATATTCGTTTTTTTAAGATAAAATGTGTAAATAAAAGTAATGCAAATATAGGGGGGAAATGAGCATACACAACTGCATATCCAGCATCAGCTGAAATCAATTAAAAAAAAATATATGAAATAAAAACTATCACCCAATATGAAACCGTTATAAACATAACATTGACATACAACATAAATACGATGAATTTGTGACACATACTATCCTTACTTTAACCCCTAGCTGTTCGTTTTGGCCGTATCCCCAAACGTGAGAAACAACGCATGCTGGCTGAGATGCAGAATGCCATGAACAACATGGTGAACAACCAGCTTCAGAATGAATTCCAGCTGGCGAGCATTACATCCAACACCCCCTGCTCTCCGTCTTCTTCCCCATCCACCTCTTCCTCATCTCCATGCCCGGGGCTTACAGTGGGACCCCAACCCCAGCCCCCCGCAGTGCCCATAGCAGCATCTCCTTCCCCTCCGACCCCAGCCTCCCCTTCAGTGCAGCAGTCTCAGAGTCCCCCGGCCCTGACTTCTTCTCCACCACCATGCTCCAGTCCAGGTGTAGACAAAACCATTGCCGCCATAACCAGAGCACACCGCGAGACCTTCATCTACGCCCATGATAAGCTGGGTCCAGCGCTCCTGCCTCACAACAGTGAGCAGGACAACCAAAGCAGCAACCGCTGCATGGCTGGATACCACATCAACGGCCACAACACCATCTACCACCATGATAACAATGTTGCTCATCATTGTAACAACTTGGAGGTGCCACCAGAAAATGGCCTCCATTTTCAAGCCTCCCAAGCCTCTGGACAACATCAGCAGTACAATAACAATGGTCAGCGAACTCCAAACAGTAACCTCTTTGGTGTCCACCACAGTCAGGAGATGAACAGCAGCTCCCAGGGTCAGAACTGTCCGTGGAAAAAACGCAAGGAGATTTTGCTGGTAAGACGTTTGAGATTTAAACTACTCTAAAAGTGATTACCAAGTAAAGAGGACTTGGAAGTAATGATGATGATTCCTTTATTCCCAGGCTTGTCCAATGAACATGCATCCTTACTCAGACCCCAACAAAACACCACAGGAAATCTGGGAAGACTTCTCTCTTAGCTTCACCCCAGCGGTCAGAGAGGTGGTGGAGTTCGCTAAACACATTCCAGGGTTCAGCACGCTATCCCAGAACGACCAGGTCACTTTGCTGAAAGCCGGAACATTTGAGGTCAGTTATTGGCGTTTTATTTCAAACATACTGACTTGCATCAATCAATTACGCCATGATGGTTTTACTAAGTGAGTGTTTATTTTTGAATATCTCCTGCAGGTCCTCATGGTGCGCTTCTCCTCTCTGTTTAACGTAAAAGAGAGGACCGTAACATTCATCTCCGGCACCACCTACAGCCTAGAAGCCCTGAAAAGCATGGGCATGGGCGATCTGCTGGGAACCATGTTCGACTTCAGTGAAAAACTCAACGCATTAGAGCTCTCAGCAGAAGAACTGGGACTCTTCACTGCAGTAGTGCTGGTGTCTGCAGGTCAGTTGCGTATTCGTCTTAAAGAGAAAGATGAAAACTGTCATCTTCTACTCACCCTCATTTTGTTCCAAACCCCTAAGAGATCTTTAAACAAAAATTAAGATGAACCTAAAAGTTTCATCTTTGAAGTTTTCTTCATTGAAGGTCTAAGTAACAAAAACTTTCATAAGATCTTGTGTCCTGTGAATAGATACGATCACTCTATATGATGATTCTTGATCTTTTGGAAAGTTTTGGAACTTCAATGGAAACCTTCATAATAAAGGAAGATCAACCAAAGCTTTATGGGTTTGAAATAACATGAGAGTTTGTAAATCAAATGATTTCATTCCAACACGAAAGTGTTTGATCCACTTACTAAACAGGTCTCTCGTTGTTTGTTTCTGTTGTACAGACCGTTCTGGCATTGAAAACGTGAATTCAGTGGAGATGCTTCAGGAAAGTTTAATCCGGGCTCTCCGATCACTCGTCAGCAAGAACGCCCCTAACGACGCCTCCCGATTCACCAAGCTACTGCTCAAACTTCCTGACCTGCGCACGCTAAATAACATGCATTCAGAGAAGCTGCTTTCTTTCCGCATTGACGTCTGAGGTTGCAAGAAGCTGGTGAAATTGGGTCACCTCTGGTTGACCGAAAGACAGAATGGGTACAAACATTAGAACTCTTTTCAAGAGAACCCACCAGAAAGCAAACTCATGCCTCTGGCACCTAAAAGCACTTGGTGACACATTTAAAGGGACGCTTTGGTGCCTAATGGTTGGTCAGTATAAAGGGTTCTTTTCAGTACAATTTCAGTACTTAACTGAAAAGGGTGGTAAGATTAAGCTAATAATAAAGCAGACAAAAAAGCCACTCGCATTCGGACTGCATCTCCATGGGGAACAAGTGCAAAATGTCTCTTGTAAGGAGTCACAGCCAGGCCAGAAGGATCTCCAGGCCACTTCCAAACAGGGGACGACCGCAGAAAACATCAGGGGTCTCCCTTCGTGCCCAGTCCGGCCCGGGTTCCTGCTATACCCACACTCAGAGAAAGTTATGATCAGTTTAACGATAATGCAAATGAAAAAGCTATATGTGGTATGAACATTCACATAATCACATCCCTGTGACTTTGTAAAAATGTGTAAATATGATATACATACTTTAAATGTTTTAAAATGTATAATATATATTTTTTTGTAAAGTTCACATGCTCAACGCAAATAATGAATCTATTCAAGCAGACGTTAAGTAGAGTGTATGCATATTATAGACATCAAGACATGTATTTCAGTTGTCTTCTTCATAAAGGCATTTTATGAAACGAGTGGTGTGTCGTATTTTGAAAAAAATAATAATAAAAAAAAAAATATATGTAATGTTTTTTTTTTACTTTTGCATCTTGAATAAATTTTGGTTTATCTGTGTACTGAAAAAGTTTATGGTAAATACAGTAAAAATGTATAAAATACAAAAAAAAACTTACTACATATAATATACTAGGTATTCTAAAAACTTGCTTTTCAGTGTCCAGAGAGCACTAGGGAAAATATCTCATCACTGTCCTCGATACTAAAGTTAAGGCTGTGTCCTCTAGTGGGAGCTGACATGTGGAATATTAAATATGGAAGACAGGAAATCATAAGCGACAATTCTTTACCATAAGCTCCAACACAACAGGAATGGGAAATATATATATATATATAATTTGTATATATTATTATCAAATACCTTTATCAAGCATATGAATGGTTAGACATAAATGAAGGGGGAAATATTATGGATTTTGAAAATATTAAACACTGGGAATTTACATGTTTGATGTTCTATAATACTAAATTCCTAACAAAAACAGAATCAATATACCTAACACAGGAAACATTAAAAAACATAAAAATATTCAATAACAGTAAACATGAGAAAATTAGCAAATGGAAAAATGGGGAGAGAGCAATTTATAAAATCTCCTTATTACACAGACTATAACTAAAAATACTAATTACAAGAAGCTCTGAATACTGTATAAAAGTTTACACACAAAACCAGATTTTATTCAAGATAAACAGAGGGACAGAAGCAATAGTTTACTGAGGTGATTACCAAAAAAAAAAAAAAAAGTTCAAAAGTCAATATATGCCAAGCTCTGTCTTCATTTTCTCCACCAGAAAATTTGATCTCATCTTAATCTGATCTGCTGTTGTCAAAGCACATCATGTCCAGGACCTTTCTCATTACAGACACCAGAACAAGCAGAGAATATGTGGAGTGCTCTACACACACATGGACCCAGAACTGGGTCATTGTGCCCTCATAATCAGCCTCACAGCTCCCTATTGGCCAAATCCAGAGCAAACCTCACATCTGATTTGGCCAATGAGAGCAGCTCCTGTTGTGCAGCGCTTGAGGGTGGATAACTGGTACAGAAAGTGGAGTCATGCTCCAAGTGCCAAGTGGAGTATGTCAGAACAACCATGGGAAGAAAAAGAATGAGTGTGAATTTGATCTCTTGTTTCATAACAAGCTCGGGGGTGGCCAAAAGCCAACGTGATGGGAGCTTTTCATGCCTGACACAGGAATATGAGACACTTCAAAAATGAAAAATGATTCTCCACAACTGTTGTGTAGTAAAAAAAAAAGGGGGATTAAATATACAGGCAGCAGAAGAACAAGCTGGAGTCTCCAGATACAGATACTATATTGTTACCTAACCTGTTATGTCAGACCACAGAGGATGGAACAACATACATGTGGTGCGCTTCACAGGAAGTGCTGCCCTCTAGTGTGGAAAAATAAGAGCTGGCTGTAAATGTAAAAGGAGGAAGTGAAAACTGCATGCTCTTTTGCTTTATTTACCTTTTTGTGATATAACAGACAAACATTTAAACTAGAGATGTCATGTGACCAGTGTGTCATGTGTCAAGTGAGTGAACAATGCAGAGCTCTACTTGAAAACATATGAGACTCAAACTAAACTGCTGACTCTCCCAATTTGCTGGCATGCGTGAAGAGCAATTTTATCCACATAATAATGACAATTGCAATTAATTTACTAATTATTAATAATAATAATTACAGTCTGGGTTGGCTAAATAAAGTCTGAAAGTACTCACAATGTAACATTCATTCATCGACAATACAACTAGAACTGTACAATGCAAATGGATTGTGAGTCATATAATAGACTCAGGACGTGACAGGCGTGATGAAGTCTAACCGGAGGGGTCTGGCCTGGGGTAAATCATCTGTGATGTCAGATGTTTGGGTTGGAGGAGAGAAACTCAAGCCATTCTGTCAGGACAGGATGTTGCACTGGGGGCTGAAAACAGTGGTTTACAAATGAACAAACTGAATTTACAAAGGACACAGAAACATATGTTGCAAGTATCTGGGCTGGTAACATCTTGTCCTTCTATAAGAGAGGATATTCCAATACGCTCATTGTTGGAAAATGCTGGGTTACAATGCAGCATGACAGTCTCTCGACTACTCTTACTTCACATACAAAAAATGTTATAAAAATGCCATTTATACATGTAGTGATTTCAGTGCAGCTCCTCTATGCGGATCAAATGATGGATTCATATTTATTTGGATATTTTTACAGAAGAATTAATTATAAAAATGATTTAGGCTAATTGTTCTGATATTATAATGCAATAAAATATTATCAATATAACATGTTCAAATTACTGAAATACATTTCAGTTTGGCATTATTTTAAACAAGTAAATTACTAAAATACAAAATTTTGTATGGGGGTGGAGAGAACGTATAATGATGCAAGATTAGTTCAGAATGTAAAATGTCATGGGGC
>JAUMHI010000035.1:15819564-15858412 GCA_032359435.1 Enteromius unitaeniatus | reverse complement strand
AAGTTATCATTTCTGATATTAATTTAAAAAAATACCTTGAAAAAAAACTACACTTGAAATGCTTTTTAATTGAAACTCAAGCATTAAAAAGGTAACATGGTGACTAAATTAAAAACTTTCTTGAAACTATTTACCATTTCTCAAAAACGCATCAAGCCAACATGAAAACAAAGGGTACAATTAATATGAATTTGGAATATTTATGAAGTTTGAATATAGCACAAATTTGGTGAAAAAAAATCAGCAACATGGATATTCGAATATTTTGATGCTCCAATTAGTGAATGGACAATAAACCTATTTACTCTTCCTCACCTTTAGATCAGTGATATCAAGCAGAAGGCCTTCTTTCCTCACAGACAGGAGAGTAGCTCGGCCGTGTGATGGGTATCCCTCCTCAACCCTCAGGTGACACATGGTGGTCGCAGTCTTCAGAAAAATCAGAAGCTTTTCAGCAGGACACCAATCAATCGCAAACCTGTCAAAACAAACCAAAAATTTTATGAGAGACACAAGGACATTTCTTCAGAGTAAAACAAGTTTCCCATTTTTGCTGTAAAGAACAAAGTTCAGATCCATTTAAGTTAACTTAAATGTCAATTTCTATTCTATTTCTATATAAGACAATAAGATCCAAATAACAATAATATGATACATTATCATAAGCTTGTGATTTAGTTACTTTCATTTCCTCCACCAACATTGCTTTTACCTTTTTTTGTAAAAGGAGTTTAACTTTCTTTGCATGCGTTCATGGTAAACATTGTGTGGATAAACACCTCTGCCTACCTCATGAGCGCGAGACTAAATAATGCATGAAGTCATGTCAGTGCAACATGAGCATTTGTGGTTTAAATGACTGATCGTTTCACTAGTTAAGACCTTTATCCCTTGGCTTCGATCACGAAGAGCCCTTTCAAGCCCTTGTCACTGAAATTGCAATTTCGACCTTTAACCTCCCACTGAAGTCCACTGTATGATGAAAAAACCTGCAATGTTTTCTTTTAGACTGAAGAAAGAAGATATAAAGGATTGAGTAAATGATAAGGGAATTTTTATTCTGGAAGTGAACTAATCCTTTAATGTAAGCTAAATGTTTCAACAACATTTCACAGGTTAAAGAAAGAACAATATTCAGTTTTGAAGACCCTAGTCGTAGGTTGTCTTTACCAGTGACTTGTGATGAATCTGACCTTTACAGTCATGAAATAATATAGAAATGATAATATTTATGAAACGTGAATGTATATTCTTGAAGAAAATGCACCTGGAGTGCAGAGCCTGAATCTCAGACAGCATCTCTCCTTGACTCATGTACCGCTCATGCACCTCCACGAGGGCGGCACTTATTTGCCTCAGACGCCCATTCACTGCCTCATCCACAAGACCAGCAGTTCCCTGAAACACCTGAAACATGGGAAAAAGACATATTTATAATAATGTCATAAAAGAAAATTAGAACCAGATAAGGCTAAAAAGAAACACACTTCTACGTAGAGGACTATTATCACACACAAAAACAAGAATATTTAATTGTAGTATTATATGTAGACTACCATTCAAAGGTTTAAAACATCAGATAGTAATAACTGTAATAAGTGTTCACATTAATAATGTCTATTAATTGCAGATTTTTAAAAATGACTAAATATTAGTGGTTACAAATGTTCCATAAAATGAATAACCTGAATTCTCATCTGATTTAATACATCATAACTAGAGTGTGTGTGTGTGTGTGTGAGCATCTACATATATAATTTACAAGCATGTTCCTCCTTTAACAGTTCATCCCCCACTTCATAAAACACATCCCTTAGCATCTCTGTAGGGAAATATATGCTGAGACAGAGCACCTGAAGTTGAAATTCATCGCTGGTTGTCATGGTGATGGAGACACGCAGGGGTTCGAGTGATTTTTTGGCAGCACGAGGCAAGAGCTCAAGGCACAGCTCAGAGGAACTGACTGACAGCAGCCTGTACGCCGTGTTTCTGTGAGTCACGTTGACCAAGGTCTGCAGCCTGAGAGTCAAAGAAAAAGAAAAAAAAAGGGAAGTTTGTTGTGTTTAAATATTTTTGCAGCAAAAACATTCTGAATATAAATAAAAAAATCTGTGAAAAGTGATTTATTATTATTTGAATTATTTAAAGAGTGTAAGCCAATGTAAAAATCAATATAGCCTGTTCCTCACAGCCTCGTTTTAATCCACGTTTACAGTATATTTGGCTTTTAAACTAAACAAAAATATATTTCTCCAGGCTTTCATTTTAAAAAGCTGATTAGCTGTTCAAGAAAAATGTGCTATTCTTCTTATTATCAATGTTCAAAACAGTTGTGCTGCTTAATAAAAATTGTGATACATTTTTAAGTAATTATTTAATAACTCCTTTTTTTTTTTTTTTTTTAGTAGTGTATGACTCACCCATCTCTTAGTATTGTCCAGTCACTAATTCGAGTCATCTGCTTTTCAACTTCAGCCTTGAGCTTAGAAAACCGCAAATCACAGGCGATCATGGAGTTTTGGGCTGCCTGGATGGAATCTTCCAACTGAAAGCTGATTTGTTTCTGTGTGTGAGAGAAAGGAGTAAGAATTGAACCAATCTGATTCAACCCGTTTGTGAAGAAAAGTGGAAATTATTGGAGCTTTCAAGCCACACCAAGAAGTCTTACCTCAGCTCTCTGATTTTGTTTAGCTGTGATTCTCTCTCTCTCTCTGCACTCCTCTTTCTAAACAAGAATGAGATTTAATGTACAATACAACAGTAAGAACATGCAAGTGTGAAGCTACATGTTTAGTTGTATAAAACAGCATTATAAAAATGAGTCGCTGTTTGAATTCATGAGTATAAGGCCACACAACAACCTGAAACAATAGGTTTTTATCAGATGACTCCACAACATAAATCATACTGGTTTGCTAAATCAGATCCAATGCATTGTTAGAAGAAATGTAGATCTGATTACCTTTATCTGCAAAGCAGACAGTAGAGTCTCCAGTGTCTTGCGTTTATCCTGAAGCTCCTCCATGCGATCCCGGAGAGTGCTCATCATCCCCTCCACCTCCTGAACTCTCTCCTGATATTCGGCTTTTAAAGCCTTCCATGCAGAACGAGCTTCATTACCTGTGTGCCAGCACACACACGAAACAAGGCACCATTTTACCGTTTAGCAAATGTAGCAATGTCATGTACAATAATGCATGACATGTGTGTTACCTGGGTTTTGGGGACATGGTTTATGCATTAGCTGTTCCACTGACTCTAGACCTGCCAGCAGCTGGATCATGTCAACCACCACAGACAGCTGCCTGAATATATGCTTCTGTTTTCGCCTGCAGTCCTACACAAACAAACAAGTGCATCAATATTTCACTACAGTATATATCTGTTCAATCAGGGTAAAACACTTTATACCTTAGTACTAGTTATTGTTACTGCAATAAAACCATTGGGTATTAGTCACCAGTGTCATGAAAAGTAATACTACTTTATAAAACAATTCAGAAAAACTATAAATGTCAGAAAGATCCATTTTTCATTTGATTGAAATCATAATTTACTGTTAAATAATAGTGAATTCGTGAAAGTTGGTTATTGGCATACACTGCAGTTGCACAAAACAAAACCCAAACTTACCATCAGATAAGGAGCCATGATTTCTCCCTCTCCTGTTTCCTGTAGTTCGGTGGTGTTGCATGATTTCAGGAAGGAAGGGTCAGTCCTTTCCAGAATCCTAAAATCAGAGAATATCGTTTAGTGTTTATTCATTAAATCTCATTTAACCATATTTAATGTCCTTATTAATGTTTAAAGCACCAGAGTAAATAGCTGTCAGTCTGAAAATATTTGAGCTTTTCTGTATCAGGACATTTTGTTTAACTAAATCTTTAAGTTGATTAAGAAAAACGTATAGCTTTAAGATATATTTAGCAGCAGCAGTTCACACTCACCTGCACGTCAGTAGTTTTATTTAAATATACAATATTAAAGCATTCAAGTATTTCAAATAGAGTTGTAGCATAATGCAAAAATAATGACACAGTGAGCGGGTGTTTTGGGAGTGACGTAACACCAAACCAAAACGATTTAAGATGCATCAGATGGTGAATATAATGGCTGTGGTGACTACACTTTTCAGACTTTTCGCTGTAATAATAATAACTGCGTTAATGATATTTTAGCGAAAACTATCGTTACAACGGAGACTTGAGGTAGTCCAGCTATCACCATCCGAGTAATTTGATTCTAATAGTTAAATAACATTTTCAACGTATAAAGTACTGTACAAATAATTAAACGAGTTTATTAATGCCTTTATATATGCCTTTGTAACGGGATAATACTCACGCTTCAGTCCTCTCCGTCGCCATTTGTGTTTTGAAACTTACCGCCTAACGCTGATTGGTCAGAACTCCGACGCCTACGTCATAGATGCCCGCCAATCATTTATAAATGAATAGTTTATAAATTTACTTTACTAGGACATTACTTTTTATGCGTACTTCAGTGTTTACATCAAAGGCGTTCTCATTTAGTATAACGAAAAAAACTGCATTGAAGCGGTGCAAAAACAACTACTAGAACAGCCGAACAGTCAAAATAAACTAGCGTGCAGCCAAATACACAACATGAATAGCCTACAATACATCAATTAGCTATAGCCTGCTTATTTATTTATCATTCATGGTGATTTATTTAATTGTTTCCAATATTACATTTTAAATTAAACCGATTAAACCGGAGAGAAGCAAAATGTCGTTGTCTCCTGTAAAAGACTCGCAGGACTGTTGGCTCTTTCCCCCTGAAGCGAATGATTTAGATTATACTACAGCAAGCAACAATATGGCACACAAAACAATAGGCTACGTCACCTTATATATTAAAACGCAATCAACATGTATTATTAATGAATTAATATTAAAATAATGTATGCATTTATAATGCAATTATACAATAAGTGTCACAACATTCTCGAACCTGTATTTATGAGAAAAATTATTACCTTTAGAACATTGGCCTACTTTTTCTTTTTAAATTTGCCTTCACCTATTAAGATCCTTAAAAGGGGTTTAAAACTATATGTATATTAACAACATATCCAGGCAAATTAGTTTACATTGACATTGTAATCACAAGAAAAGCGTTTAATGTATTTAGATGTTCTGTATTTATGTCAATATCTGCTTAAAAATGATTAAATGATTAGTATCTAATGATTAAATTTACTGAAGGACACAAGCAATCAAGATATACATATGACACACTGTAATATAAAGCCTTTTAAATTAGGAAGAAAACCTAAACTACAGTGGCTACAAAGTATTCAGACCCTTTGCTCAGTATTTCGTGGAAACACCCTTTTGATCAAATACAGCCATGCGTCTTTCATTTAAGGATTATGGAGGCAACTGTGCTGTTAGGAAGCTTAAGTGCTGCAGAAATGTTTTTGTGCCTTCCCGCAATTCTGTCTCCGAGCTCTTCAGGCAGTTCCATTTGATTCTCATTTGCTCTGACATACATTATGAGCTGTAAGGTCTTATATAGACAGGTGTGTGGCTTTCCCAATCAAGTCCAGTTAGTGTAATCAAACACAGCTGGACTCAAATAAAAGGGGTTGAACCATCTCAATGACGATCGGAAGAAATGGACAGCACCTGAGTTAAATATATGAGTGTCACAGCAAGTCTGAATACATGTGATATTTCAGTTTCTCTTTTTTAATAAATCTACAAAAAGGTCAACAGTTCTGTGTTTTCTGTCAATATGGGGTGCTGTGTGCGCATTAATAAAAAAAAAAATAAAAAAAAAAAGAACTTAAATGATTTTAGCAAATGGTTGCAATATAACAAATAGTGAAAAATGTAAGGGGGTCTGAATACTTTCCATACCCACTGTAGATGTGCCTTAGCAGAGAAAGAAGCACTCAAATACAGTGAAGACACAAGACGACACCGGTTTACTCATCTTTTATTGTCACATTCATATCTATGCTCTGTATTCTTTACAAGGAGTTCAAAACAATTGTGGATGAGAATTAAAGAAAATCAGGCAGGCAGAGGCTGAAAGTCCTGATAATGTCTGTGGCACCTGCTGTAAGAAGGGTGAAGGAATAAAGGTAGTCAGGTAAAGGTAGTCTCCTTCCTCTCTCATCCTCCTAAAATGTGCCCCATTTAAATTAAAAAGACCTTCACTCTCCTGTTGCATCATTACAGGTGAAATGAAACAATAAAACTGAAAACAATTTCAACATCATGCTGCTCTGTGCGGCCAGAAAAGATACTATTATGTTGCGGTTCACAGAGAAAGAGAGCGGATTCTATTGCAAACATAAGAGATACAATCCTATGTCATTTTTTTAAAAAGCCATCAGAAATATAAATCAAATAGAAAGATGAAGTATTTGTAAGTTAAAAATAAAGTCAGTTTAATAATAATGAAAAATAAAAAGAGATTGGATAGTGAAACTGACATGTTTATTTCCCCTCCCACATTGCCATTTATTCCATATTCCAAATTCATCCTAAACAATTTCAAAAACAACTGAAGAAAAATCATCTTTGGAAGTAAAAGACTCCTATGCACTACAGTATATGGAGATGCTGCTACCCAGTTGCTTAAGTCATTTATTATTATTTTTATTATTATTATTGATTTATTAAGCTTAATTTAAAAAAAACAACAACTTTTTGTGTCCTTTTTTTTTAGTTTTATGATCTGTTCTATCTGTTTGTCTTTATTCTAAGAGGTAGATCAACAAAAAAAAGAGAAAGAAACAAAATTTAAAAACCATGGTTACAGGTGTCATGCCTTTCGATTCAGGCTGTGAAAGTCATAAAATGGGACTACAGGTGGAGGACAGAATGTTAGTAGAAGCTCCGGGCAGGATGTGCCACTTTAATGCCGATTTAAATCTAGTTTCACCAAAAAAGAAAGACGACAGTGAAACAGTTTTCATGATCGGCGAGAAAAGGGCTTCTGAACGGGGAGGGTTGTATTTAGGGTCAAGGCTGCATGGCGTGGAGGTAGTGTGGTGCCATCGAAGTGGGAAAGGACACAGAGGAATAGCGCAACAGGCACAGTTGTGTGTTTCGTCTACAGAGGTATCGTTAGTCACTCTACGAATGCTGGCCTAGTTACGTTTGTGCCATTAGCTTCATAAAAACCAGGGTTTATGGTGCATTCGAGTCCTCCTGAGAAGTCTGTATTTATGAATTGGGATGCTATAATTATGACTTTGTGTGAGTTCAAGTCACTTATGTGGGCGATGTAGCTTTTCTACAAAAAACTGATTTGTTTTAGCTTCTATAAATATTAAATAAATAATACAATTAAGATGCTGGAATTGCAATTGCACAATACTACTTTATTGTCTACATGAGATCTAATACGTCTGCTCTATTTTCTTACCGACATGCGAAAATTCAAGACATCACAAAAGGTATTCCCCCTCAGGCCATCCAAGATGTAGTATGTTTCTTTATCTGAACAGGAATTTAGCACCACTTGTTGACCAACGGACCGGACCCTCTGCAGTGAATGGGTGCCGTGAGAAAGAGTTAAAAAGATCCCAATAACAAGTAAAGCAATACTACAGACAGATGGATTCCTACAAACACGCAGCATTTGACTCCACATGCTATCAACTGATTGCTTGTAAGGTGTTTGGACTCTCTGACGGCACCCATTCACCGCAGAGGATGTGCGTTCAATTCATAAATACAACCTTTCCGACATGACTCGACTGCACCATTAAGTCACAATGAGAATTTTAGCTTAATTGTGCACAAACAAAATTTCACAGGTTTTTTCGAGGCTCCTCGTCCCGTGCAAACCATCACACCACACATCCGTTTCCTGTCCTGCCACCTCGCCCCGAAAGAGTCCCAGCTCTAAGCCGGAGTAGTATTTTATCCAAACGTCTACAGAAATGAAGAGCTAAAAATAAATTAAAACTCAAAAGTAAAATGTAACATGCACGTTCGCTCTCATCTGCTTGATAAAAACAATCTTATGGCTAAGTCTTGAGGTAGCGTTCCTAGTTATGTGAGGTTTGAGTCGTCATTTGTAGCACCCAAAATGTTTTCCTTAAGGAGATGCCAGAAACTAGCACGGTGAGATACAACAGTGGCATGCAATGTCGATATGATGATCACACCCAACTAAGCTGCGCTTCAACCTGTGGTCTATATGTAAATCTATGCACTGCAATGCAACTTTTCCCAGTGGACGCTTAACAGTCCGTGTGACAAACGACAGCCATTCGTATGACTCGTCACAGAATTGCATAAGTAAACAACATACTATCTCTTTTTTTCGAAGCTCAAGTATGCTAATCGGTTCTACGGTTTGTTCAAGCCCTCGCCACCGACAACGCGTGGAGGACATTGAAATAAGAAAAAAGAAGAAGAGAAGAAAACACTTCCAAGTGCCAAACAGGAGGCCGATCGACTCGTGGTACTCGGGGGAACCGTGTAACTATACGAGCACTGCATCCGTCTTAAATCAGTTCCTTTTTCCTGGAGTACAAACACAACCCCAGTTTGGCACAGGTATTACGTGAAGAATGAATTGTTTGTTAGCATATCAAATGAACTAGTAGCAGTGTATGAGGTGTCTGTGCATAAAGAACTCTGATCGAGGAGAAACCTACCTATAATCCAAACTAAATGGAGATATTTTGAGGAAAAAACTAAACGAAAACAACGACGAATGAGGAAAAATAAAAAAAAAAGCAAAGAAATTCAACATCAAACGACTGAACTGAACAGAACAGAGAAAACGGTCACAAACGAGGCCAGCGTGAGAGAGGGCGTTCAACTCCAGAAATGAAACGGCACGTCGCTCGCCAAGTCTCTTTTGAATCGGATAATAATGCGATACTAAAATGAGCGGATGAAGGTAGCGAGTGGTGGAAGGGGATGAAAGGTGAGAACATGGGGGGGGAAAGAAAAAAAAAAAAAAAAAAGAGGAAGGGGACAAATGTGGCTTTCGAAATCTTTACAAAATGTCCACCTGTCCTTTGAAACTGTCCAGGGCATCTCCCTCTCATCACTTATACCTTTCACCCAAAGAATCATAATAATAAAAGAGACAAAATAACCAAAAAAATGCAATTACAATAATATATCTACTATTTGAGTTTTCTTTTTTTTTTTCTTTTTTTGTCACAACTATGTTAGTTCTTGGAGATCTGCTGTTATGTTAATATTTCTCGCTCACAAATTTTTTTGTCTTTTATTGATGAAACAGTTCCCAAACCAGATGTCATGTCCAAATAATGCTTGCTGTCAAAAAAAAAAGAAAAAAAAAGAAAAAAAAAAAAAAAAAGGTCAAAACAAAAGGCTGCTGCAGTCTGAACAGAGCAGAAGTGTGTGAGTGTCTCTTGACAGAAATCTATATGGCCCAGAACAGTATTGTGTCTCCATGGAGACGAGTCATCGACAAGTTCAACCCTCAAACAGAAGACTGCCATCTAGTGTGAAAAAGGGAAGCTTAAAAAACCCCAAAAACAAACAAACACTAATACAAAATAAAAGACCTTGACTGGTTAAAGCACATCAAGGTGCTAGCAAACCCTTCGTCTGAATGGAACCTGAAAAGGATGTGGTCTGGCAGTGTCCATCCATCTTAAACTGTTAAAAGTCTTTCCATTCTTTATCCAATTAGTATTTTATTTAAAAAAAATACAAACAATTGTTTTTTTTGTTTTTTTTTTATCCAATTGTTCCGGTGAACAAATTATTTACAGGTTTCAATTGGCGAGATGTGAATGTTTCTATGTGATTCTTTTACATTATATTTTTTCGGCTTCTGTTTTTCGAAGGTACCTTTTTATGTTCTCAGTCAGTTTAAAAAAATGAGTATGACCGAGGCCACAGAGTGTTTTTCTATGTTCCTGCCTTTTTAAAACACCCAAACCACTTCCTCAACAACAACAAAAAAAAAAAATCTAACACTTCAACTCAATTAGAAAACACACTCGCGCACACTTGCACAGGACAATGGGGAAGGACGAGACTCGATCCAAAAAAAAATGGAGAGATGTTGAATGGTTCACATTCAGTGTCTTGGGGCCGAAGGTTGTCGACATGCTGTCATTTTTCAAGCATGGCGAGTTAAGTCAAGCCCTTTCAAGTAAGTCATCCAATGATGTCTAAATCCATCAGTGCAGAATGATCAAGATCACACCACAGGTGCAAAAACAATGGCACAAGGTAGAAAAAGAAGCCATTTTTAGATTCTACGGTCAGCTTGTATGACAAACACACGCATATGTGCCAAACTTAAAATCCTGTGGTCAAGCAACGTTCATTATGCACCAGTTAAAGATGTTATGATCCGTCCTACGTCCCATTGAACAGTGACTTCAAGTGCGACTCTCCAAGGACCCCCAGGGCTGGTCTAAAAGGCTGTGAGAGAGACCACCTAAACATGTCATAATTCATCCTGGGAGTCCTTCTGAGCTCAGATGAGGAAAAAAAAAAACCTCAATTACATTCACGCATACAGTAAAGGAAAAGGAGAGGAAAAAAAAAGAAAAAAAAAAAAAGTCAAATATTTCTTCCTTAAAAAAATAAAATATTCAAGACTATCAGCTTTTATATAAAAACACCAGCAAGCAAGCAAAAAAAAATTAAAAAAAATAAAGAAACAAGAAATTAGGAATACTGAGGTAACAATACCCTGAGGTAGGTTTTTTGTTTTTTTCTTAATTTCATTTTATCTAATCTGTTCTAGGTTCAGTGAGAAAGGCCAGGACTCTGGCAACCTCATCGGCAAATGTCGAACAAAGTGGGCGAGAGAGAGCACAGAAACCATTTTGCAGTCACCTGTTCTTGACCTTTAACCTGAAGGCAGACTTGCACCCTGTCATTTCAAACCTGGCATCCCAGCCGACTGTCCTTGTGTGATTTTGTCACTGCATATTTTACAGCACATTTACTCTCAGGGAACACACAGAACAATGCGTCTGAAGGCCAGATTTTTTTTTTACGAAAAAAATCGTGAATATTTAAAAATCACAAATTCCTCAAAGAGAAAACATTTATAAAAAAAAAAAAAAAAAAAGATGCTAGGTCACGTTTTCTGAAATAGCGGTACACTCGTTTTCATTGTCTGCCTTCTGCAATGCAATGAGGGGCCAGGTTAACTCACATATCATATATATATAATATATATAAAATATGCCGTTTGGGTGTGAGCGGCGCTGCAGCGATAATCGCTGGCGTGGTTTAGGGCGGAACTGATGGGCTCCCGCACATCAAAGCTGAGCCACTGCAATACAACTGCAGAGGTCACCTTTAGCCCACACGCTTACTGAACTCTCGCCGCACGTCCCGCCGGACAATCGCCACGCGGCCTACAAGGGAAGCCTCAAAATAAACTGCAACCCTCTTAAACCAGGTATGCAATTGGCGGTGGTTAAACGTGCAGCATCTCAACACAAAGTCATGAAGATTATATTTACAACCTCATTTTTTTAATCTTTTTTTTTTTCATCTCGTCACCCCCACAGTTTAGCATGAGGGACTTCAAGAGCAGTGTTAACAACTTTGGCCCCTCCCCTCTTCTCTAATAGGCAGGGAGAAGTCACCTGATTGGTGACCCCGCCCTCCAAAAAATTTCGGATCCTCTGCTCTCTCTTTCCCATCTCTACCTCACTGCATTTCATTAATAATACCTCTGAATAAACATTTCTATACATATATCTCTATCTTTTAAAAAAAACACAGTTAAAATTCTGAAGTGACTGCTGATGGCTGAGGGTCCAGAAAGGCTCGAACACACTTTTGTAGGACTTTCATCACGCCCTATTCCTGATAAGCAGCTATGTAGAAAGCTCTCACTAGAGGGCGCTCCGCTGTGACGGACATCCTCGCCATCCTCAGTCACTCCACCTGGCCTGGCATCTGGTCTCTGTTTTCTAGTTCTCTCTCTTTAAAAAAAAAAAAAAACACTTTTTTTTTCTTGTTCATTTTCACTAAACTTTCTTTCTCGCCCTCTCTCAGGCATGTTTTTTTTGTCATTTTTTCTCTTTTTAATTCCCTCTCGATTTGCTGCTCATTTCTCCCTGTCTACCGCTGGGTCTGTGTGTCACTCTCTCTCTCTCTGTCAGTCCGCTCGTTTGTCCTCCCATTTGTCTGTCCGTCTGACTGGGCAGCGGCCCGGGCTCTCACTTCCTCCTGGGTTCTTGTGCCAGTCCCTGAGGGGTCCCCAGCTCAGACATGCCCTGCGGATGAGGCCCCTGAGAACCTCCTGAACTTCCTGAACCGCCTGAACCTCCTGAACCTCCTGAACCTCCAGAACCTCCAGAACCTCCAGAACCTCCAGAACCGCCTGAACCTCCAGTACCTCCTTTCTGCTGCTGCTTGACTTGTGTCAAAATGTCCCTGATCTTCCTCTGTGCCAACTAGAGAGAAGAAAACAGCATTTTAGCCAAACTCTTTGAATGTCCACTACTAACTAAGCAAGGTATATTTGTGGCCCAGGGGCACAAAACCAGTCAGAAGTAGCAATACCTAAACTCATTGTATGGGTCAAGTAAAAATTATGTTCCTACTGTAGATATATCAAAATATCTACAATTTTAGTAATTTTAGAGATGATTTTGTCAATATTTAAAATTTTTTGCACTCTCAGATTTCAGATTTTCCAAAAGGTTCTTGGTCAAATATTGTCCAAGTAAATAATAATAGGTATAAATAATAATAATAATATATGTTGACTCTATATATGTATGACTGGTTTTGTGGTCACATTTGTTGCAGGGAATGCAGAAAGATAAGCAGCTGACCTGACTTGCGTAGAAGTGGCCGATGATTTTGACAATGACCTGGTCGTGTTCATCAGGGGTCTGCTCTCGGGGAACCACTACTTCAGCGGCAGTGAGGTTCTGCAGTTCATTTACCTAGGATGGGTCGTTTGAGCACAGAGGATCAAATAAATCTACAAATCCCATCAATTAAGTTTTATTAATAAAGTTAACGTATGTACATTTTTGCTTGATTTCATGAAGAGTTTGACCACAGCATATTAAGACCATTACAATAAAAATCTAATTCGGAAAAGATAAATTTCAACTGATTAAAAGTGACAGTGAAGATGTAATGTTACAAGAGATTTTTGTGTTACAAGAAACTTTTAAGTTTATAAGGATCTTTTAGCAAATATACAGGACTTGGTTTCACAACTTTTTCAGACTCGGTTGTGTGCTTGTAATTCAAAGTTTTATTTCTGTAAATTTCTATAATAAAACGCATCTTTAAAAATTTAAACATTCAATAAGTCAACTGTTATTTTACCTCAAGTACTGTTTTTATGGCTTTAGTTTAATAATCAACCATATAAACATTTCAACATACGGAAAAATATACATTTTATCATATTAGTTATTATATCAATTGCATTGACACTGTACTAAAAAATAAATTCAAATATTTTAAAGCCATAAAAACTGTTCTCTGTGATCATCTCTTTAACATCTCTCTTTCATCACCTCTTTTTCAGGCTTACGTTAATGATGTAGGACTTACAGTTTTCCCGCCCTTTCCAATGACCCTTCCTGCTGCTGCAGCTGCTACTTTGATGTGCGTCTCCAACTTCACTTCTTCTTTGGGGCCAAAGAAGTTCTCCTCCTTCAGCTTACCGTATATTCTGCCTTGAGCCTAAAACACACAGCGAATCTTAAGCGACTTAGGTCTTCCTTACAGCAAATTCCGCTCAAATATTTTCTGAAATTAGTTTGAACAACATGCAAACCTTGAACTGGGCCTCAGGTGGTCCTGTAACAATGACCATTCGCATTTTTGAGTCTGGAGCCTCTGCTGGTGCAATCTGAGGAAAAACGCATTAGAGAGCTGAAGTCATCCTGACAAGCTATGTACTTCAGAAAGAGAGAAAATGAACCTGAGAACCATGAATGTCACCCAAAGATAGAAATTTTCTTTAATTAGTAGCACCTGTTTGAGGTCGTTAGCTGTCATAAAGACACCTGTGCACCCCACAATCAGCCAAAGTCTAAGTAGCAACATGGACAAAACCAAAGAGCTGTCAAAAGACACAAGAGACAAAATTGTAGACCTTCACAAAGCTGGAAAGGGCTACGGGGCAATTGCCAAGCAGCTTGGTGAAAAAAGAACAACTGTTGGAGCAATTGTCAGAAAATGTAAGAGGCTAATGATGACCGTCAGTGTCCCTTGGACTGGGGCCTCACAGAAGATCTCTCCTCGTGAGAGAATGGTGAAGAATCAGCCCAGAACTACACAGGAGGAGCTGGCCATCGTTTCCAAGGCTACTATCAGTATATTATCAGTAATACACTAAGATGTCATTGTTTAAAATCTTGCATCGCACAGAAGGTTCCCCTGCTGAAGTCCAGTCCATGTCGAGGCCCGCCTGAAGTTTGCCAGGGACCATCTGTTATGGGAGAAAGTCCTGTGGTCAGATGAGACCAAAGTAGAAATTTTTGGTCTTAACTCCATTCGCCGTGTTTGGAGGAAGAAGAATGATGAGTATCATCCCAATAATAGCATACCTACAGTGAAGCATGGGGCTGGAAGCATCACGCTCTGGGGATGTTTTTCTGCACAGGGGACAGGACGACTGCACTGTATTAAGGAGAGGATGAACAGGGCCATGTATTGTGACATATTGGGCAAAATCCTCCTTCCCTCAGTCAGAGCATTAAAGATGGGTCGTGTTTGGGTCTTCCAACATGACTCAAATCACACAGCCAGGAAAACCAAGGAGTGGCTCCATAAGAAGCATATCAAGGTTCTGGAGTGGCCTAGTCAGTCTTCAGACCTAAATTAAACTAAAAATCTTTAGAGGGAGCTGAAACTCTGTGTTGTTTAGCGACAGCGCCGAAACCTGAGAGATCTACAGAAGATCTCTATGGAGGAGTGGGTCAAAATCCCTATAGCGGTGTGTGCAAACCTGGTGAAGAACTACAGGAACTGTTTGACCTTTGGAATTGTTAACAAAGGCTTCTGTACCAAAGGTTATTTTTTGACTCAATTGATCAAATACTTATTTGTCACAGAAATTCCCAATTTTTTTTTAGCAATATTCCAAAACCAAGTTCTCATTGTGCAGTTCAATTAATCTCAGTCAAACGGCAGTTGGGTTGTTTTGATGAGGTAAAGATAACAAACAAATACTATACAATAAAAACATTATTACATTTTTGATAATGTAAAATGCAAAAACGTGTGTGTATATATATATATATATATATATATATATATATATACACACACACACACACTGCAACAGGTTTAGGGTGAGTAAGAAAAGACAACAGTGAACAGTTCCTTTTAAAAGTAAATGCAATTTTTTTTTAAGCATTGGAAACCAAAGAGATTACCCACAATGCATTTTCATAAAGGCTACCTTAATAGAAGCTCCAGCAAAACGGCTTAGCTGCTTGATATGCTGCCCTTTCTTGCCAATAAGGGCTCCTACTGCTTGGGCTGGGATGTACACGTGGACGGTCTCCTGTTCAGAGGCCTGTGGGGAGACACAAAAAAAATTAACAACTGCTAAAGACTGCCACACCGCAACATATGGTGAACGCCACAAGAGAGAATGGCGTTAACTGACCATAATAAGATAAAGATGACACAGAGGCCTAGTTTGTGTGACATCAGTATCTATGATTTTTAAAAAATAATGGATAGTGACAAAATTGTCATACCCCAATAGGGCCATAAGGGGGTCCAGGCACAGAGTTTCCAAGGGCAGGAGGAGGCATGGCAGAGGACGGCGGGAAGAGGCCGATTGCTCCCAGGTTCAGTCCAGGGATCAGGTGAGTCTGTTGCTGGATGAAAGCGGAATAGATTTTTAGATTAGGATTAAAATTCATGCTCATCGCCCACTTTATTCTCTCACACACACTCACATTCATGGCAGCGATGTCATTGTCATATGCCTCCCGCACTTTCTTCATGATTTCTTGTTCTGCCAGGCAACACGCTTCGATCGAGCCCTTCACTGTAATCGTCCTCTCTGGGTTATAAAGGGTCAGATCCTGCAGTCTGCATTAAGAGACATTAAGAATAAAATCATGTTAAGAACACTCAGTAAAAAACAAAGGTTTTGTGATCATGTCCGTTCAGTGCTTACGGTGAAATTGTGATCTTGGTATCAGTGTCTTGTTCCACTTTCTTCAGGTTGCGTCCCTCTTTGCCAATCAAACGGCCAACAAAGTTGTTGTGAGCAAGAACCTTCAGAGGCACCTCATCAGCACTAACAGAAATGAAAAGTGTCTGTTAATACTGATCTCAGAACAGACGTGACCCAATGAATTAAATGTAATTCCAACAATAAATATAATTGTCCATTACATTACTGACGAAAAACAATGTGTAAATAAATTATAGTCACATATTTACTATAAACTCGAATGCGAGGGAATCTCCTCAACCACCTTTAGTTTTTAATACAGTAAACTGTAGTGTATTGTACTAGCATTTACCCAATGGTTGTAGAAAACTCAACAGTAATTGGTTTATACATTACTAAAGGTTTTTATATTACCACAGCAACTATACAATTACCACAACAAATTCATTTAAAGTACCTTACTATAGTAATGTTCAAAAACACTATGGTATTTACTATAAATTATTATAGTACCTTCTGTGTTGGCTACTACTAAGGTTAATTCTGCCTGCTTTAAACGTTTCAAAATGATTGTTTAACAGATTCATCAGAAATTCATAAAAGCAATCAAATTGAATCGGTTCCATTACGAAATAAAGTTATTGAAATAGACATACTAACTTTTACATTTTAAATAGGCCAACTTGTAATCGGTCACCTATTATATTTCCAACACTGGTCAAATTTAGCATATTAATAAATAAAGAAACTTATATAACTTTTGAACATATACAGAAGACATTATTATTTTCTTAAGTATATACATAAAGAGTTTATTTGCAAAAACAGATAAGTTTTTGTAAGTTGTACGTTTTCAAAAATCATATTATATTATTACATGCTATTACATTTTTACCTAATCAACTGAACCTGACTGCAGTTTGACAGATTAATCCAACAGTGTAAAGGGCGACTGTCGTTGACACTCACGTCTTGGTGTCCTTGGCCTCCTGGTTCATGATTTCCAGGATCATGCGGCAGGCAGCTGAACAGCCCTCTGGGGTAGAATGGATACTTATGGGCTTTTCAGCGGCACCTGCGTTCTCTTTACGATGCACATCAATCCTGAAAGATGAGAGGAGAAGAGAGGGCTTCGTCGTAAAGGTTATGCAATGAACAGTGTATAAAAGACACAAAGGCACAAGGAAAACTGAAACAATCAGTCAAAAATAAATCATAAATGTTTGAGGTGACATAAGCGTGAACTCCTCTTTCAAGATATTCTTTCTAACCCTTAGAGTCATTTACTCACTTGCTCTGAGTTTGCTTGGTGATGTTACGGATGGTGGCACCCTCCTTGCCGATAATGGCACCCACATACTGTGTGGGGACCAGCAGCCTGAGAGGGATGTCCGCATGCTGATGTTTGGTGGGGATCCCAGAGCCAGGAGACATCTGGCGGGAGTTTCCTCGCGGACCGTATCCAGGACGCCGGCCGTTGTCTGGGCCTCGTTGAGAGTCGACGTCAGAGTTTTCATCTGGGATGTACGACACACGCAGGGCGTTGTTCTCAAACTGGTAGCCGTTGAGCTTCTGGATTGCTCTTTGAGACAAAAAACAAAAAGATATTCATGAATGGGGACGGGGGGGCTGGGGGGAGGTGGGTTTGGAAGAGTCGTTGAGGTGTGGATGAATGCTGACGGATCACACAAAATCACACAATTTAATCACACAAATAATTTCACAGTTCAACTAAAGAGATTTGCCTAAATGGTAATTAAGCAACATTATGAATTAATCCGATGAAGATCCAGGCCGACAGATCTCATAGTTAGCTCAACTGAATAAAAGCTTGCAAAGCAGCTTAATCACCAGTAGGTGTCAGCCGCAAACAAGGAAAACCCGTAATGAGAGGACGCATTCATTGTGATGAAGGTTTAATGTGATACTGCAGAAAGACAAGTATTTTAAAGCTGAAATGTGCACTTTTTAATATTAAAATACACAATATGCACATACAGCCATTTGTAGATTTATTTATTTTTGATATTGCATTTTCAAAACGCTGAGAATCCAGACAAACCCAGCACTCGGACATTGTGCGAGTTTGAGGAGAGAATCCGTTTGTCCAAACAGTGGAAGACAGGGAAAGCCTTTCTGACAAATGTCAGTATTTTTGCAAATTCTTTTGAAGAAATTTGAGAGAAAAACAATGACACACTTCAGCTTTAAAATTAAGGTTTCAGGGCAAAGCTCACTCACTGTCTAGCCTGTTCCCGTGTCCCATACGTGACGTTCACAACTGCAGTCTCACTGTCTGTATTCACTGTGGAAAAAATAAGATCAGAGAAAGAGTGTAAATAACTACCATTTCTGAATCTTTTTGATGCAACCAAGCACTCAACATTTCCTGGTGTATAGTATGCTTTTGATGCATCTTTAGAACATAACTAAAATACATTTTTGTACAAATTTTTTATCAGTAATAAATCACTCAAAACAAATAAAATAATGTACCTTGTTCGCAGTTCTCAACAGTACCATACTGGGCAAGCAGACCATCAAGAACCTACAATGGATAAAAGATGAATGAACGAAAGGGGGGAAAATAAAAAGATCTTGATTTGAATTTTATTAAAAAAAATGTAGCAGCTAAAAAAATCAGCAGTTGACTGAATCAGTTTCAAGACTCATAAAATGAATGCATATTTCATATAATTACCCAGGAAAAAAAGATTTAAACTTTGTTGGTTTTTTTACATTGCAGAAAAATCCTGTAGTTAGTTCTTTACACAAGAAGTGAAATTGCTTGGCTATTAAACAGGATTCGGATGTTTCTTTAATACATAATAAAACAACCACCTCATATTAAAACTTGTCCCAAACCACGTGTGTATTTTGTGTATGATGGTTGGCTTAATTTCTACATACAAAACATAACATCTGTCAAACTGAACTACATGTTTCACTCATTAAAACCTAGCTGGCATCTGATTGGTTTCGCCTCCTAGTGGTTGAGGTTGGCAGAAGTGGGGCCTACTGGAAAGGTGCCAAGAGAGACCCCGCCCCGCAAGAACAACAGTCAGCCAGTACAATATCCATCGGAGAAAACACACACTGTGCCACGCCCGCACACACACACACACACACACACCCACACCCAGACGCTGTATGTTGATGGTGTAATCTAATAATCACACACAGATCACCTAACCTGAATGACATGGATAAAACCTGGAGTTTAAACCAACACAGGGCACTGCCCTTGCCAGAACATGTAGGGAAACTTCAAACTTTGCTATTCAGAGTCACATTAAACCGTCGCACTGCAGAAATTTGCACCAAACTGACAGAACTGATTACATAATTAATATGCTGCAGTTTTCTTGTCCGTGTAAATATTAGGAAATGTACATTTTAAATTTTTTTGGTCAGGTTTCCTATTGGAAGAAGGTGAATTTTTAATGGACTTTTAAAATATTTTTAACTTTTGTCAGTTTTCTTTTTGGAAAAGGCTTTATAAAAAGTATTGATTTATGTTTTTATTATTTCTTTTTGGTAATGTGTCTTTTTAGGCAAGGATGAAAAAGTTAAATAATACTGATGATGTTAAAATACCTTCACTTCAGTGGAACATGCAGAGACAGCTGTATCTTAATTTTTCCTCCAAAATGTAAACTTTCAAGCAACTTTGAGTGAAATTAAAACAAATCTGTTTTCAAAAACAGCAGCATTGGTTTCCAGAGGGATAATCTGTTTGCCTAACCAAAGTAAAATGAAAGCAAAAGCAATTTCTGTTCTGGTGATGCTAAAACCCTACATTCATGTTTTTTTCCAAGAGTTATATATTTTACAATTTAGTTTGAAACTTTATTAATGAATTTTTAATAAAAAAAAATTTCTCAAAAATTTAAAATACTCTTCGTCCATCTTGGAGATTTTAGATGCAGCTTAATTTTTTAAAAGAGGAGGAAAATTAGCACCTCTGTGTCTCTATTTAAAACACTTTTTTGTTTTTCGTTGGGATTATCCGTTTGTCCGAGCAACGGAAAATTATTGCAATTTCTCTTTGGTGATGCATAAACATTTACACACGGGATGTTTTCTGCGTCAAACCTAACATAACATCTGAATCTATGAATGGAGAAGAGTCATCAAGTTTATTTTTATTCTAGGATTATGCTTTAATTTGTCTGAAAAAACACCCTTGGGGGAAGAGCATCAGCGTGTTGTTTGAGAATTACTGAAGCAGTCTTAGTGTCAGATCGGACTGGGACACACCCAGACTCACCTCCCACTGTAGGTGTGGTGGAATGTTTCTGATCTGGAGCTTTCTGGTCCTGCCGAGGGAGAAAGAGAGAGAAATTAGATTTAGAGAAGGCTCCCTCACCAGCTTTGCTTTATGAAACAAGAGCCATTCATATATCCAATACAAAACTAATAAGAGCAGCGGTTACAGCCGCAGCCATCTTCAACAAAAACTACTCTCAAGTTTACACCCACAATCACATAAAAACTAATTACACTAATGACATCCAACATCATCCAAACGCTGATTTACGCTGACAGCTAGTTTCACGAAAGGTCTTGGTCTTGTCTATATCTAAATGATGTGGAAAAGAGATGCATTGAAAGGTGAAAGTCAAAGTCAGAACAGGGATAAATTCACCACAACGTTAACTTTCATCATAAAACGTATTTCATTGTAGCTCTGATATTAAACTTTCGTCCTTTCAACATGCCATGAACAGATCTAAAAAAAATTTAACAATAAGCTAAAACGACTACAGCCTTTGAACAACGTCCATATTAAGGAAATTCAAACAAACATTTTTTCAAGAACTTTCAAAAGGGTCTATGAATGTGTTTTTCTCCTAGGTAAAATTTCCTTTTCTTTCATTTCTTTTTTTAAAAGGTCACTTTATTTTATTGTCCGATTACCATTACTTATCTATTAACTATGACTTTTTTCTCAAACACCTAACTGCTGCTTGGTAAAGTAGTTGTTAAGTTTAGGTATGGGGTTGAATTAAGGACGTAGAATATGGTCGTGTTGAATTTTTGCTTTATAAGTAAGTAGGTATTAATAAACTGCAATATGCTAAAAATATGCAACTAGTTAAAAGTGAGAACTGGTCCCTATACTAAAAGTGTAATACTATATTATAGATTATGTAATAAATAAAAAAGAGTGGTATCGAGACATTACACTTAACATTCATGATCTCACATTCATGATTCAATTACACTGGAAAAAAAAAAATACTGGTAAAATATGCGTGAACTCTAGATAAGTAAAAGTTGAAAGTAAATCAACATTAGATGTAGATCAGTTCAGAACATTTAAAAGCTATAAACCTCAAGAAGAATGAGTTGACTGTAGAATCATTCAGATAATTCTAGTATGATATGATTTTCGTTCATAAATTGTATCATTTCAAAATTAAGGACAGGACCTGTGAGGTTTGAGAAAATCTCTCAAAATGATCTTGAAGGAGTATTATTTATAGGTTGATTAAACATTGTGAAGATGCTTGGGCGCATCCATCCCAGTCACTCGTGGAAGTGAGAAGGAATGGCAGAGGAGAGAGAGAGAGAGAGAGACTGAATGGGTATATTGAATCTAGACACTGATGTAGTTTAATGCCAGCTGCATCCAAACTCATCACCCAAGAAAGAGACAGGGGAGAAAAAGAAAGAAATGCAAGTAACTACAGCAATGTCCAAGCAATGTAGGGATTGAAAAAAAAAAAAAAAGAAAAAAAAAGAAAAAGAAGTGACTATAAAGTACAACAGTGTATTGCAGCATGGCACTGCTCCACAACCATAACAATGACACAGTTATAAGGAGAGCAGATAACCTACAGAAAGCCGTAGCACTCTGGAACCTCTAGAGGGCGTAGTAGCAAACTTCTGAAGCCATGCATGTGTTTAAGATCAAGGAGGGAAATAGGTGCCAGGGGTCATGTGGGAGGGGCAGCCCTTTTCTGGTGAATGAGAACAGAAACCCTAAAGACCTATGAACTCCGGAAGGTTGACGCCCACCGGTTGACAAGCAGAGAAAATGGCGCCATTTGCCTGCTTTCAAGCTCCCTTCATGCAAATGGCGGGCAAAACAGCCAATCAGGGAACAAAGAATCCGGCAAGAGTGTTTCACGCCACAAAGATCAGCATTTCCAAATGAAACCAATTGAAATCATGCATTGCCCAATCTTGAAGATGGTCATGCATATTCGTAGGCCTTGAAGCACTTATTAGATCTACTTTCTTTCTCTCTCTTTTTTTTTTTTATTGGTTTCCAAGATTATACACAAATCAGGAGAAATGCAACACGACTTCACTTGAGCTTGAAGCAATTTGAGAGCACCAAAAGGTACAACAAAAGGCAAAGGCCACACACGCATGATGGGCGAGACCACCAATCTGTTCGCTCTCCCACTGATCAATCGCCTCGTTCCCAAACCCTTCCCCCAACCTGACGCTTCCACATCCCACCCCCACCACTACAAAAACATGCCTCTTGTTTGGCACCTTCGAACCCGTTTGTCACGTCCCACCAAGTCTCCGATTACTTCGATTGGTCAACGGCCTCCAGACCTTTTGGTCTCTTTTTCCATTGTTTAGAGATGAAAACATGCTTTGAGCTTGCGTTAGTCAATTTACCTGTTGTGCAGAAGGCCGTGGATGATGGGACACCAACCATATAACCAAATCTATCAACATGTTCACATTCCCCAGAAAGAGCTGCATGGGATTTCTCTGTATTTTATGGTGTGGCAAATAAAATCTATGTTTGGATTTAGGGTTAGTGTTAGTTAAAACAGGAATCTCAAAGACACGCTGAAACATAGAAAGTTCAATCACACAGCACAATGAAAACGCTAATAAAAAGACCAAATAAGAAGAACAGAAAAGAGTAAAAGACAAAAAAAAGGAGAGAGTGATTCATCCCCCTATAAGGGTCAAAGGTGAGGACTCTATAGGCCAGCGGATAGCATTAGGGGGAGGTGTGTGTTTGTTAGGGTGAGGGTTGGTATGTGGTATTGTCCTGCAGGAGCGGTGCGGGTCAGCGGCACATTATTGAAGTTTACGTGGAAAAAAAACAACAGTTGAGATATGACTATATGGCTTGAGATAAGATTTATCAGACTGCAGCAGGAGTTTGCAATGTGCTTTTAACAATCCTAATAGTAATCATCATCACAAAATAATCCATGAAGCTCACTCTTTTAGAGAAAACAATTGTTTAAGCGTCTAGCTGACGTAATCCTACGCCACACACAGCATCACATGAGCAAAAAAAAAAAACCTTAAGGGAAAAAGCTATATGTCTTGACACAGTTAAGCACATTCAGTTCCTCCACAAACACATCACAGACGTGCTTCAACACCAGCACATTTACTATCTACTGTTATCTAAACGAGGGCATGCATCAAACTATCAATCAAACGTTTGGGGTCAGTAAAAACTTCTTTTAAGGCAGTGAGTCCATTTATATAGCAAGGATACATTAAATCACAGTTTCCACAAAAGTACCAAAGAGCATAAATGTTTTCAACATTGATAAGAAAAAAAAAGTTTCTGAGCAGCAAATCAGCATAATTTAATCATTTCTGAAGGATCATATACTGTATAAATAAAATATATATATATTGTAAAAACACTGGGAGAAAAATGCTAATAGGTTATAATATATGCTGCATCCATAGAAAACATGTAACTAAACATTTTATGTATTTCTTTTACAGTAACTCTGCTAGTTGTATAGTTATTATAATTAAATCAAGTGATAATTTAAAAACCGTAAACCTCTGTGACACATTTAAAAGTATTTCATTTAAATAATAATGTTTCTTAATTATCAGTTCTGTTGGGTTTTATGCTACATCTTCTGTTGTTTAATGAGTCTTTATTGCACTAAATGGGTCACGCATTACCATGATGGTGTTTTGTGTTGGCTGCACCTTTTGTATAAATCAGATTGCACAACTTTGCCCCCCCCCCAAAAAAAAACGTATGAATTTTATCATTCTTAATGTAGTTTCCTCTTTTTCCAACTGTTTTATCATGATAATTGTCAGTTTATGTTATAGTTACAAAACAGATTTTAACAGCAGTGAGCTTTATTGGTTTCACGGATTCGTAAATTACATTTTTCATGCAAAATATACTGCTTGTTCTGTAAATATGTTATTATTTTTAATTATATATTTTTTTTACTGATTTATTCTGGCAACCACAGCTGCCAGGATGTTTATTTTAGGCTGGAAAATCAAATTTCTGACAAATCAGCTCTGCTATCAAAGGAATTGCATTTTTAAATATCTTATATCAGACAATTTATTTTAAAATGTATTAACATTTCACAATATTATTGTTTTGCTGTACTTTTACAGCCTTAGTAAGCATAAAAGACCTTTTCCAAAAACATACACTTTTATCAGTAGTGAATGCGTGTATACAAACTAGAATTTATTTTAAAATTGTATTGAATTTTTATGTATTTTATATATTTTAATAAATATTTGTTCTATAAAATTTTTGGTGACACTTTAGAAGATGTGGGCTAACACGTTTTCCTCAAACTGTTAATTTGCTGCCTATTAATAGCTAGTAAGGTAGTTGTTAAGTTATATGTGTTAATATGTGCTTAATTAGCACTAATAAATAGCTAACATTCTAGTAATACGCATGATATTAAGCAACCAATAGGTGTAACCATGAAATAAATGGCTACCTAATTTCTTTTAAACAAATAAATTCTTTATTATTTCATAAATATGATTTGATAACCACTATTAAATTAAAATGAGTAATATTTCCTTTTTATACAAAGCAGGTGCACAACCACTCCCTTTGCTTAACTTTAGCACGCTTATCCAGATGCATGATGGGCCAATCTCAGCTAGCTTGGAGAAAATCAGCTTAATCAGATATAGCTATATTTCATATTCACAAACACACTCTAGCATAAACATTGGCATATCAAAAACACAAACTTTTACACACAAAACTCAAAGATGTTGCCATCTTTCATGCTAGTTTGTGATAAATAATTAAAAAGAAATGAATTAAAAGTATAACAGTTTTGACAGTGGCAGCTAAAAATTGTTTAAATGGATATTAATCGAGCACTAAGCTCAAATGCTTTGCTCGTACACAACACGCACTCACAACTTAAACATTCAAACAAACAACCCCGCAGAGCAGAGAACATGTGTGTCACACCAACATTAAACACACAGGCAGACTCCTACACCGTCAGCACTACACAGGTGCATACCAACGTACGGCTTTACGAAACGCGCTAAAATCCACCAAACCACTTCTGATGAGCGTCGGCCTGTCAAGACAGAAGAAAAGACTAAGACAAATCTGGAAGACAAATGCGTGTTGTCGAGGATAATAAACATGCTTCCCAAAACATCGCTCTCCATTTAGTCTCAACGGATACACTGTATTAAAAAAAAAAAGGGGGGAATTGTGTCTGTTCTACAAGCTTTACCATGCCATCATCTTAAAAGCTTTAGACATTGGGAATTCCTTTCTGTCAACTGTGTGTGTGTATATATAAAATCTAAATAAAAATACCCAAATACAAAGTAACACTTGTTGGAGAAAGCAGTTGGGAGAAATGAAGAAATCACTGAAGTAAATACGGGCAGCTCCAATAGTTTGATGAACAATAGCGGAGTTCAAATCAAAAGGTTAATGTGATTTGTAGTTTATGTTAGCGTACAAAGAGTAAGAATGAAGTCCTAAGTGGCGTTTAATTCTTAGACTTGAAACTACAAAATGTAGCTATCTAACACTAACTATTCAAGGACCACTGTACGAGAGGTCCAACAGGAAACCCTGTCACAACCCTCATCGAGCAACTTCCTGTCTTGCTTTGAGCCATTGCCACCTCAGCCAACCAGAGGTGAAGTTGATTTAAAAATGGGGGGAGGGCATATAAGCAGACAGAGAGAGAGAGAGAGAGAGAGAGAGACAATATGCCAGCAAGAAAAGAGCATTCACTTGCATGTTTAACCCCTCCTCCATGACTTATACATTATTCACCTCACACACATACTTTTACTGCTATACCTCTTTACATGTATATTATGGGCTGGAGGGTCTCTCTTTGCAAAGCAGCTGATTATGGATACCTGAATTACAAGTTTTTCAACCAACATTTCATTTTTGGAGCTACATAACGAGTGTGGGATAAGATACACAATGTACATTGTTGACCAATAAATCAACCTAACCCTCCACAGAATTTACCCACATATTCAAGTAGCAGAATATAAGCTTGTACTTGCACAGGAATTAAGTTGCATGTGGCCATTAGAGGGATCTGAAATTCAATTGCATCGCAGATGCTTTTACAAACATTTCAGAGAATAAATATAAAAGCAAAAAAAAAATTCTAAAAAAGGACTGGTGAAACCTATTTGGGCTAAAAAGACAGTTATAAAAAGTTGTTTACAAAAACAGGTTACAAAAGTTGGTTTGAATACTACTAATAATACATTAAAGGAAAATAAAACAAGCTTTATTAAACAGCCAGATTGGTTCAAATAATTTATACCTGAATGTTATATATTCCTAGCTATTTTTTTTTGGTAAACAAATGTAACATTTCTGAAAGAAAATGATGAGACTAAATCACATTTATGAATTAAATGGTTTTAACTATTTAATAAATATCAGATAAAATTATAGCTTACAAAAAAATATATTTTTTAATAAAAATCAACAAGAGGAAAAAAAACAACAACAAAAAAAAAAAACTGGGATTATTTAGCACAGCAAAGTTTATATGTATAGCTCTGCAGAAATGTTTCACACCAAGAACAGTTTGCTAGACGTACTAAGATAAATAAATAATCTTTTTTTCATCTAGCCTACTTTTTTGAAAAAGCCGTTCACAAGCAAATCTTATTTTACACCATGTAATTATTATATTAACTCCCATCTAAAAAGCCAAAACTAATCATTCTCCAGAAATAATATTCCACACCACTAAAGTCAGTCACTAAACTGTCTGTATAAATGCATTCACAGCCCAAACCGAAATGTTAAAGAGCTAAACCACCTTTCTAACCTAACGCACTGTGCCGGTGGTAGGCAGAGGAACGACATGAAGCAGAACTTCAGTCAGTAAACTGCTAGAGGAGCTTCATATACAGCAAGGCCTCTGCAGCCAACACTGAAAATGGCGGGTAAGTGTGGGAGGGGAAGGGGCGGATCCTAACTTCCACACACCTCCCTTTCCCGCTCTTTGCATAACAGCAAGTCCACGGAGGGACGTAGTAAGCTGCTTAAGGTCTAGATGGACGTGGAGGTTCCTCAAGTCAATGAAAACATCCTGGTAACGAAGTTAAGGAGCTCAGCTTGGAGGCCGTGTAGAAAGCTATGGGTGCCGTCGGAGATACACTCTCGGCCCTGGGGGACCGGGCGCTGAATGGAACAGCAAGGGTTAAGCCATAAATCAAAGTGGTGTAGAGAGTAGCAGCGATGGTGAGACAACTTCACCAGAAATAACAGACGTCCCATCCCCCTCTTTTTCCTGCTTTCTTCTCACTGCTTCTCGTTCCCTCTTTCTACACTCCTCCCTGTGGAGCTTTCTGCTCTGCATTACCTGATAGGCCTTCCCTCCCCCTCGCCGCTCCGCTTTTTTCCCCTTGCCCTATTCCTCTGAGAGGTGAAAGGTCACTCCCCAAGCTTAGCAATCAACACATGCTGATGCAACCCGTAACATACCAGAAGAAGAGAGTGAAGGGCAATATACTGCTTACTGCCGGCCCCAGCAATACAGTCGTATAACAATGAAACCAATAAAAGTAAATCTCCCGCCTCTAAAAAGGTGCCTCTTGCCATTGAACACCAGTGCTGGCCAATAGCATGGCAGAAGTGGACACGGTCTGTATTAATTAAACCATCAAAACTGGGACCTGGGCCTTGGGCGCTTAGAGATAAGTTACAGATTTTTTTTCGATTTTTTCAAGTCCTGAATTAAATAAGGGCTTACAAGAATAAAAATTGCTTGAAAAAAAGTGAGAATATGAATCCTGTAAATGCAGCTGAACGAGCAACTGCAGGAAAAAAATTTCAACAAATGCATCATTATAAACAGATAATTTCATAACTATTATCTATAATTTGGCATACACACACACACACAACCCTAGACCACAAAACCAGTCATAAGGGTAAATTTGGGGAAATTGATTCATCAGAGAGCTGAATAAATAAGCTCTCCATTGATGCATGTTTTTTTATAACAGGACAATATTCGGCTGAGATACAACTATTTGAAAATCTAATATCTGAGGGTGTTAAAAAAACCTAAATACTGAGAAAATCACCTTTGAAGTTGTCCAAATTAAGTTCTTTTCAATGCATATTACTAAAATTCAGTTTTGATGTATTTACAATACGAAATTAGCTAAATATCTTAATGGAATATGATCTTTACTTAATGATTATTGTCATAAAAGAAAAATAGATAACTTTGACCCATAGAATGTTTTATTGGCTATTGCTACTAATATACCCACGCTACTTTTGGGGTCCAGGGTCACACACACGTATATATACACACATGTTAATATCGGTTTACATTCAAGCATTCAATTGTAACAGAAGAGAAGAGGAAGTTGTATCATGCTACATTGATCTGAGACAAATTGTAGCTTCTCGTATGCAGCTAAATTTTTTATGCTACTGGCAAGCAGAAAAAAATCTGAGTAAATATTTCATAGTCCATGCAAAAGTGACCAGTGACTAAAAGTGTCTTTATAAAATGGATCTGACAAACACAAGATTTAAGGAGCAAGGTCAAACCTTTACAGAAACAGATCTAAACAGTCACAAGCCAGATGTTTTGTCATTAAAAGATATTAGATATATTAAAATAAAAATGATAAGAATATTACCAAACCAATGAACTCCAAAAGATGGATAAAGTAAGAAAGACAACAAAAAAGAGCTGCTTTTTATTACAAGCTACACCAAGATTATGTCACTCTCCACATAAAGTAACATCACACACTGATTAAAAAAGAAAAAAAGAGCAAGCCAGAAACCGTTTTGTGATTGCAGAAAAACAGTATAATACTTTTGCAATGTACTTAGGTATCTATAATGAACTCAAACAGAAGATTCAGTTTCTGGGACTTTTTTTTTTAAACAAAGTTCATGCATGTTTCTAGCCTAATGCCTATAGGAGCATTTTTATTATTTTTACCTAAATTTTTGCAGAGAAGCACAATATTTTTTTTTTTATTAAGAAAACATTCTCTCAAATGTCAAAAAACATTTAAAATCTGCTAAAAATACATGAAAATTACAGGCAAGAAACCCACTATAAGAAATTTCCAAGCTATATGAAAATGTTTTTAGACTTTAGAACTACTCTTATTTTTTTTCATTATTTTACTGTGCCCAACAGCACAGGGAAACCACTCTGCCTTTGACTGCACATTTTTAAGCATGTCAAAGTGTGCAGGGAGCGACATGCTCAGCTGAGGAATGCAAACGGCCTCTGAAACGGCAGCCGGTGGGGGTGGAGCGAAGAGAACCTGAGGTCCTTTCCTGCACATTATCATGTGAAACACCCCTCCCTCTCATCCGTCATCTTCTCTTTCCCTCTCTCCCCTGGCCATTTGACTGAGACAGAGAGCCATGGGGAATGGAGAGAGAGAGAGAAAGACAGAGAGAGATTTCATCTTATCGACAAAGAGTTTTGTCTGCAAGTAGTTCTCAACCTTGCATCCCAACCTTTGACCCCAATGTGGATGAGGAACGTTTTGGCCGGGACTTTAAAAAGAGCCGTAGGGCAGGGCAGGGGACTGGGGTTGCTAGCAAACAATTGAACTTTTCAAAGAGGCTGCCGATTATGCTGAGGTATGGTGGCTCTGTTAAAAAGGGGGGGAGGGATTCCAGGACATCAAACAGCAAATATTACAGTCTTTATTTAATTTGTGGTGCACTACAAGAAACAATTGAAAGTACTCAAAAAAACAAAAATCACTTTCTGCTGAGCATGACCCCAGGCAAATAAAGGAGCGTTGTCTGAAACCTAATTCATCAGCAATAACAGAAGGAATTGTTTAAATGTTTTATTAGTTGCACACACTAACATAATTGTAGCAACTAATCTGTTCTCGGCTTGTATGATATTCACGTAAACATTGCGTCGCCTAACTTATCTGTTCTCTGCGCAGAGAAAAGGCGCTCAAGCGCCTTTGCGTCTTTCTAAAAATTCCATATGTATAGGCATTTCCCCCTCGGGTGGGGTTGCTTTGGTGGGTGGTATGTGAGAAACAACTGTAGAGAGTAACAACCCCGGGATCCATTTAGTTTACAAAGGCGATATGCCCTTAGTTTGGGTCAAAGTTCACGCTTCGCTCTGCTTTGCCCTACTCAGCGTGGAGAAGATGGAAGCGCTCGCGCGCCTCCATTTTGTGACTCAGGAGCAGAACACGGGACAGACAGCATGACTGACTACAAACTGAGTGAAGAGACAAAGTGAGCTCAAAATGAGCACATGCATTTGCATTATGATTAACTTGCACGCAAAGTTGCTCTACAAAGAACAATCGCACGATTTAAGAATAAACGAAGAGGACTGACGCTTAACTAACCGAGGCATAATCTGACAAGCATCACAACAGGCTGTAAATAAATGTCAAGAGAGCTTTTGCACGACAATCAAGTTTCTAAGGCCACCAACGATATAAATGCAAAATGCTAAATAATGTTTTTGACTTAAAGTTTTTAGGAAACGTGTATAGACGTATTCCTCCCTCCCCCGTCTCGTATGTTCGCCATTTCATGAAAGCCAAGTGTTCGTGAAGACATGAAATGGCAGGATGCACTTTAAAACACACACATTCAGCTGCAATAGTCACGAACTCACCTTTGAGCTGCTTTTGGATAAAAGTCATGCTCGTGATTTAATCAGCCAGTGTTAATTGATTTTAAAAAAAGTTCTCTTACGCAGTTTAATTCACTCGCAGCTTACAGCGATTTAGTCTAACAACTCTTAGTTTACATTTTAACAGTAGTAAAAAATCTATATTAGTATTATTATTATTATTAAGTATGCACAATTATAATGCTGGCAAAAGACTACAAAGGGTTAAACAGGTTAATTTCAGTTAATATCCAGTTGCGCATTTTGCATGAGAAGCGCGTAAAATAAATCAATAAATAAATTATACCCAATTTAACAGCTTTATCAAATGGGTTTAAATAACGCCATGAAACTAAATAGGCCTATAAAAAAATAAGCAAAGATGAAATAAAACAATTCCTTATCTGTAAAGGCTGCCAAATAATTACAATATAACGTTACAGTGAATAATTAATAAAGCGCGCGATAAGTATGAGGACTAAAATGCACATACCCTACCCAATTCATCTTTTGTTGCGTGCTTTAGTTTTATTCTACTTTGTAATATCACTAAATCAATTGCACACAGGTAGGGTGTTTACGTAAAGCAAACTCTTACAATTGGTTTATCTCGCATCACAACAAAACCAGCCGGACATTCTTGTTCGCAGTGAGCAACATAGGCCTGGCTACATCTCAACCATGTGGGCCAGCGTACGTTCAGCCATCTTCCACTGACAACGCCCAAATACCACAATGCCTCTCAGTCACATGAGCACGCGCAGAACGTGCTAGAAACCTATAGGTAACGTATGGGAGCACATCCGTGTCAGCGCAGAGTCAAAAACGTGGCGTGTCGTAAGGCTGCTATTGCAAAATGCGTAAACCAAAGAACGTGCATTGGTTCAGCATATGACCTTATCCTAAATACAAATCACGAATAGGGTGCTCTTTTATTTGATGGAATCCAATAGTTCGTTTTAAACTACATGGGAGTGCATTGCTGTTACACACTTTCATTGCACCGTATAGTGTCTGCTGTTATGTAGGAATCAACGTGCATAGTAATTGCATTACAGCTACTAGTTCATCCGGCGTTAAAGTAATGCATTCCGCATTAAACTCATTTCATTCATTTGAGCCACATCGAAGTGATGTGATGATTTGCCTCTAGATGACTGACTGCCTGCAGTGCAGCTCGCGCTTCTCTGGATCACTCCCCTTTACGCACGCCGCGCTGTGGCTTCAGCTTCTCGCAGGCAGTGAGGGGGAGACCTGCCTTCATTCATAAAGTCACCGGGCTACTCGAGAGTACTACAGCGCCGTGAAAGAGGCGGTGCGCACAGTCACTGTACCGCCCACCGCCGAGGAACGGAGGGGGTTGGTAGAGAAGAGGAGATCTGCACGTTGACGAGGAAACAGGGGGTGTGGAACGGAACAGAAACTGTCTCGTACAGAACCGAGCATCCAGGCTATATGTGCCACAACGCAGTGCACCTGACTCAGCACGGTATATTAACGATTTCGCCACGATTGGTCCTCCTGAAGAGCACAGCTTGCAGCCTATAGATTTTCCCCGAGTTCTGCCGTAAAGATCAGCAAATGAATAGTTTCCATCATGTTCTGGTAATAAAGCGCGCAATAAAAGCCCGCGAATAATTTCAAATAAATTATTTCGTTCCATTCGGAACCGATCATGAATATTATTAGCGCATCCACGGATGTAAATAATTTATTCTTTCATGCTCAAAGCAGCACATCTACAGTTGTATCGTGAGATGGTTCAGATTGTTGGGAGAAGCCAAGTCTACGTGTCTAAAACAAAGCAAATGTGAATGAGCATGTCAGAGGAAAGTCTGATTTTATCTTGGGCATGCATTTTATATATATTTCGCGTGGACGGCTCATTTTCGACCCGCATAAGGCATAGTTTACATAGTTTCTCTCAAATAAATAATAACCCATTTCGTAAAATGACAGTTTAAGTCAAATAAGCATGAATATGGGTTGTCACATTTTAAGTAGTTTTCCTTGTTCCTATTTGATGTGGATTATAGAAATGAATGAAAAATGAGCAGTTTATGAGGCCATCAAATAAAGTTTCAGGTTTATTTATTTACTATTCATTTTAAATTTCTTTTTGGCTTAATCTTTGCATGCACACATAAACATAAACAGAACTGAGCATTAATTCACAGAACTGAAAAGACACCACAAATTGCACACGCAGAGATCTATACTGTTTAATTTAAAGCAGCCTAACTTGATTCAAAGTCTCTCAGGCATTTTAACAACAATTCAAACTAAAAAGGGGAGAAAAAAAACTCACATTAAGACAAACAGTGTTTCTTTTAAAGCAGTTATTTGATTATAAAATTCAATTTGTTGACTTTACCACAAGTTTCCCCCCCCAAAAAACTTTAAACTGTCAAAATACTACAAAATAACACGTAACAGTTCAACAAATTAAATATTTTCATTCACAAAACATTTATTCCTCATATTTAATTGTATTGTTAGAACAAAACTTAAAACTAAATGCAGCAAGTATACTTAAGACTTCATTTCTTCTTTTGTTTTAAGTTAAAACAAACAAATAAGTAAACATTACATTTAAGCAAAATAAATGTATTAGAACAAAAATTAATTTCAGTCAAAAAATGAAGGACTCTAAACTGTTGCTGTACAGTCATTTTTAATGCAGTTTATATAAATACATTTCTAAAAGCTAAAAATCCTAATTTCTTTCTGAATACTTGACTTCTTAATATTTTTACTTAGTAGTTACACACGATTCAAACTAAGTTTTAAAACAAACACTACCGTTTTAAACGGAAAGAATAAGATTTAAACAATATTCTAGCACTGATGGAATGACTTTGTGAATATCAAAGAAATCGGTTCCGTGTTTTTCCAAACAGTTCCATCAGAAATAGTTAATCTAGCAAATGTGAATTAAACCAATAAAACCTTTCTTTAAAAGTCAGTGTCTTCTTTTTTTTTTTTTTTTTACAAACGAAGGACCTTCTTCCTGGTAAAGTGTGAAGTCAATCCCTGATGTTATTTTTTTTTTTTATCTTCACTCTTCCATTTACTTCATAATAACGAATGCATATTGCAGTTTGTCTTAGACTGTGGTTTCTTTGTTTTGTGGTTTGTTTGGAGGGGGAAAAAAGTCTATCTAAAAGAGTTTTAAAAATAAGGTATAAATGCTCAGTGGTGGCACAAAACATTCAAAATGTGAATAATTTATTTTCACAAATACTTAATACTACTGAATTAAATCTGTATTAGATCATCTAGAAACTTAAAGAGCAATTTTTTTAAACAGCTCTCTCCTGGCTATATAGAAATAGCATAGCATACCATCAAATCATCCACAAACAAGACAAAGCGAACACCTTTTTTTATTATTTTTTTTAAATCACTCAATTCTCCTAGTCAGCTCTATTTAACAATATCATTAGATCAATATCTGAATGCACAGAAATTTGCATTTGCACAGAAATGAGAAAATGTCCTCTGAAAGCCATCACGTCTAACTGCACGCAATCTAAAAGTATCATGGATAGTTATTAATATTATATTTAAAAAAATTGTATGTAATAAATACACACATGGCGGCTCTCCTCCGCCTGAGAAGGCCTTCGCTCTACACTGCAAGAGGAAGGTATGACTCCATGTATGTCTGATGGGGGTGTTGCCAGCCCCTCCCCCCTTTCTGTGCTTTTAAAATGCATGTGTGTGTGTGTGTGTGTGTGTGCAAAGGGGGATAGCATGACCATACCAGCACATGCCTGTTACGAGGCCATGTGATCTAGAGGCTCCATTTTAAGTGATTTGGACTCAGTAAGAAGGGAATTGCAATGTGGAGGAAGAGAGGGAGGGGGAGGAAGAGGGATACAGAGAGAAAATAGCATAAAGAGAAGAACAGTGTTGACTGATCTCTATGGCCTCACGAAGGGGAAAGGGGGTAAAAACATGTACATTCTCTGTCACTTATGTTTCTACACCTATGGTGAATTTTCAGCAAAATTACACAACTGCAAACTTCTGTTTTTGTACATTTATATTGACAATTGCTTGCTAGCTGTACTACTGCTCACTCTTGCTCAGCTAATGAAAGAACACACATTGAACATCAGACCAAGCAAATGACTAAACTAATTCTGTTTAAATACAAAAACAGTACAGTTGAGATGTAACTGAAGTATTAATCCTTCTTCCCTATGTTGGACATTCAAGTGTAATGATTTATCAGAAAGTAAAAAATAAAGTTTTGTCTTTTAGTTGTTGACAAGATTTTGAAATGTTAGCATTAAACTCAACTTGCAGGGTTTAAGTGGACTAAATCTGACTGGTCCCAAAAACCAAAATTGCAGGTAAAACTTTTTTTTTGTTTTTTTAGTGAAATGCATGTATGGATGAAACATGAGAAATAATAACATGAACTTACAAAAATAGACAGTGATTTTGCATTTAATTCTGACTCCAACAGCAAAGTTTTACACTTCCAAAATGTTCTGTTTATTCCATATCTAACGAATAATTTGCTGGCACGCAGCTCTCTAAAACATACATTACAAACATGCATTATTTACAAAGACAGAGGGGAGATGGTCAAGCTACATCTTTCCTGTTCTAATACGTGGTGTAACATTCTTGATGATTAATACAGCAGTAATGTGATTCTGTAGGACTTGAGTCATATTCTCATTTTTAAATTTTCCGGGATTTTTCTCTTTTTGAATTATTAATGTAACAGAGAGAGGACGAGCTTTCAGATAATTTGTGGTATCCATTATGTTGCAATGTACGAAAAACAAATGGAACCTAGTCGGATATTAATTTAGTTTCTATTTATTTGTAGGTGCAAGGAGCGATTATATGCTCAATCAATTCACTAAAAAAAGTACAGCTATTAATAGGAGCTTGTATGATAGAAAAGTTTGGGGTTTTTTTGGTGCTAAAAGTCGAGACAAAAAAGTCATTAAGGTCCACGTAAAAATATCATAAGCCTAATTTTTGCCATTCTATGATGCTGGACAGTTATATTCTATTTTCTTCTATTAAGTTATTCTATAGTAACGAAGTGCAAGTCACGAAATACACACACACACACACACAAAAAAAAAGGATTGCTTTGAGTGATCAGTGTACAGGCTAATTGCAAAAGCAAAATAGGTACTAACGAATGACTACAGAGAGATGGCAATCATGTGAACATGTTCTTAAACTAATACAAAAAAAAAAAAAAGTTAAGGGAAACTTTAGCTGCTATCTGTCATCAACTTCATTTCAGTTTTAAGAATATTCATTCAACTACATAACAGTAAATATGAAATCATGTCAATATGTTGAAAAATAAAAATTTTAATTGCTGTTCTTGTCGTGCATCAGCTTGATTTGGCCAAGCAGGATCAGGAACACAAATAGCGCAGGAATTTAAGCCAGCAGCATTTTAACACACACATCCTGCTGAAGAACAATGTGCAAAATAGCTTCATTATTTACAGTGCAGCAAAACCAATTTGGAGCACGCTCATTTATTTCACTCCTAAACAAGCAGAGCATCCGCTTAAATATGCAATGAGAACCAGAATGAATATTAATCAGTTCAAGTCGCTTGTGTCAACATTCTGTCAACATCATATATACTGTGACCCAGGCGTTCAATACATGTTCATCGGTCCATTTGGGGGGGTGGGAGGAGAAAGAAAAATGTAAAGAATTTTGGGTTCAAGGGGCACCCCCCGTTCACCAGTGTTTATGATGGCGACGCCTTCAGAACGGCCTGTTCACCAGAGAAATAAAGAGTCATTGGGGGGAGGATGGGGCAAACAGGGGGCCCATACTTCAGAGGGGTAAACCACCATGAACTTTTTTTCCCCTTGGGAAACACCCCTTGTCTCACATCCCTCCCACACACAGACACTAAAAACAGACCTACAAGCATATCTAGACCGTCACACTGCAACACACTCTATAATAATACCCATAATGCTATATGAACATTCAAAAGAAAACAACAAGGTTTGTTAAAAATGTACGCTTGGGAATCCACAAGTAACTCTCATCCAGGATGTCAAGCCTATCAAAGAAGCACAAACAGCACCATTTTTTGGAGAAAAGTCAACATTTCGTTTGCCACTACAGGCGTCAAATTTATTCAGTGCTTACACTTACACAAATAAATATGTAAATGTTCTAAATCAGCGCCAAAATGTAACAATTTGACATTTTAGATACGCTGCAAAAAAAATGAGGAAATCTGAATCCGCAGAGACCCTGAAACCTGTCCCACAACAACTTGGGCAGCCATACTGCAAAATGGCGCCAATTGACGATTTGAACTTCAAGCCAAGTCCCATCCACCTGTTCATGCTGCCTTGTGACAGCAAGCCTCTGCTGTTAACATATTCATCTCACAAATGTTATCAATGGACAAAAAGAGGAAGAATGTTTTAATTCTCCATTAACTATATCCTTGACCAGAAGAAGAGTAAGATCGTACCAACGCTGTTGATCCAACTCTCATCAAACATCGAAAATATTTATTTTATATTTAGCTCTGATAAATACACAAACTCACTTCATCATGTATATTGTATCCCATTTACACAATTTACACGTTTTTATTTTGTGTGTGTGTGTGTGTAAAACAGAGTGTGAACGTGCTTGTGGTACTAAATGCTAGTCCAAAGCTGAGGTAAAGGGACTTCGATCCTTTTTAAAAACAGCACAGATGGTTCAAAACAGGGAAAGGGGGAGAGAAGAGGACACATTGGTAAGGGGTTAAAATGGGAGGGGCGCTCTTAAAGGCACAATGCACACTTAACTTTCACATTTTCAGCATGTCTATGTGCTTGGAGCATTTTTTTCCTTTGTCCCTCGTCCTCTATTTTCCTCTGCTCAAAACAACAGTCGTTCTGAGAGAACCGTTCTCCGTAACAGCAGAAAAAGGGAAGCCCACAAGGAAGTGCTGCCATGCATTCCCTCCTCAATCCCCACCCCCTCCTCTCCTCCTCTCCTCTTATCTCCTCTCTTCTTTCCTCCTCTCCTCCCTCTTCCTGCTCAGACAAGCCCTGCGAGTAGCACGTCATACGACCGAACTGACAAGACTGCCTGCCTGCACGTTCTGCAATCCTGCAAATGTGGGTATCAATCAAAAAAAAAAAAAAATGCATGCTCGCAGCAGAAGGACAGACAGCCTCAGAGAGGAAAAGAGCAAAAGAAAGAGACAGACAGAGCAAAAAGAAAAGGAAAAAAGCTGCACTCAAGCAAGCACGCGGCTGGAAGAGAGAGAGAGAGAGAGCGAGGAAGAATGAGAACGAGGTTGCCTCGCGTGCGGCACAGTCAACGGATTCTGAGAAACTGCACACAGGTGTTCCTGGCCCCCGATTGGTCGCACCTCCTTCTTCGTAAAAACCCCTCCCCCTGCCTTCTGTAGTACTACAATCACAAGCAGAGACGGAGAGAAAAGGACAGAAGAAAAGGAGGGAGGGAGAGAGGACAGAGCAGGCAAGTGTGGCTTCAGACTGCCAGAGCATGCAATCACAACACGCTCGTTTATTTACCCGGCGAAACACCACGACTCGATTCAAAGCTGAAGCTGAATTTTCCTTCTGTCCACGCAACAAAAGCGTTGCTTAGATACTGGGTGTAGTGTTTTTGTCGGGTTTTTTTTGTTTTGTTTTTTACAGGCTATTTACAGCTCTTCCTAAATGCATTTAGCGTTTAAATGTTATTTAAAAAAGTATTTGGGATTTATTATTCTAATTACTGTGGATCTGATCGCAAACATCAACTCTAGCTTTCATGAGCACTTGAAAGCAAAATCAGTGTGCAGTCTCAATACAGAA
>JAUMHI010000035.1:15806109-15819464 GCA_032359435.1 Enteromius unitaeniatus | reverse complement strand
CACGCAACAAAAGCGTTGCTTAGATACTGGGTGTAGTGTTTTTGTCGGGTTTTTTTTGTTTTGTTTTTTACAGGCTACTTACAGCTCTTCCTAAATGCATTTAGCGTTTAAATGTTATTTAAAAAAGTTTAATTACTATGGATCTGATCGCAAACATCAACTCTAGCTTTCATGAGCACTTGAAAGCAAAATCAGTGTGCAGTCTCAATACAGAATATCATGAGACGAAAACTCCTAACACTGTGCACACACACACCTCAACAGGTAGTCCCCTTCACCATTTATCAATAAACCTGAAGTCAGTTTTCACTTCAGTAACACAATTTTCCCTACTGCTCCCAATTACACACAAGCAGTCAGATGAGCGACATTACTTAAGACTGCCATTTTCAAAATAATAATGACCTTTCTTACATTCCAGTTCACGTTTCCCAAAGTACTTGTTGCAATTTTTTATTAGTTTGTTTACAATAAATATCTCCTACTGCATTATTCCATTCACAAAGAATTAGTCTCTTCCACAATGCTGTCAATATTCATCCCTACTGTTAAAATGACTTTCTATTTTTGAGAGAGAGAATGAGCACTAAATTGTTGCAGCAAAAACATGTTGCTTTCTGGACCTTGATAGGTGCTTACAAGGTGACGGGAGCATGCAGAGTAGCATCTGGAAGAAGGGGGAAGGGCCATTGTTACACTTTTAACACCCGTTATTGTCATAAAGGTGTGGCTCTTCCCCTTGTCTCTGAATCTCTCCTGCCGAAGGACTTCAAAAGTGGCCCATCAAGCCATTGCAAATGGCCCCGTCACACCAATGCAACATTACATAAAGCAGGGAGAAACTCAAGGCGTGAGACATGGAGCCGCCCACACAGCTCTATGCACAAAACATTATGGCTTACTCACTACACCCTCTATGGTCTTCACTCTATTCTTTGCACACATTTCATGTCAATTTTACCATCAACTACTTTACATGCATGTTACCTCAAACAACGGAATAAAAATGCTCTTGGTATCAGCTTTTGGTGGGCTTGGTGTTTTGACAAGTTTGAATTATTTCTTCAACAAAAACACATTTCTAATTTTACTTATAAGCATTACATAAGACGGGCCCAATGTTACCAAACGCAAGGGGTGTGCATAAAAGAAGCTGCTCTGACCCTTTACCCCACCCCAAATGTTGTTACTCATCCTGCATTCACACTTCTCCAAAGCAACACATGAAACCTGAAGGAATTGAAATATGTACATGCACAAATTAAGCAAAAATATATATATATGTAATTGGACAGGGTCACAACTCCGCCAGCACGTACATACAACGCAACAAAGGGTCAAATCAACATATATGCTGACCTGGGGGCGTGTGCTGTTTTTTTTAAAAGTCCCGCACCTCAGAGGCCAGCCCCACAAAGACGTTTATCAAAATGGCGACGAGTAAGAGTTTCACTCTAATTAACATTTCTAATGCCTTTTCCACAACTCTAGTTGTGCGTTCTGGTTACTTGCAATTCTCAAATCAAAAGAACCACACAGCGTCTCACAAAAGCAGACTATACGAATTCTAAAATTATCATACGCACACAGGGAGAAAAAAAAAAGTCCCTTAAGTATAAACGTAAATAGCAGAATATGAGAGTTTGAGAGCAAAACGCATTTTTAGCTAAAATGCCTCACCTAGCAATTATATTAAGGATTAGCTCATAGATTAGTAAACTGTTTACATGGCGCTATCAAATTCATTTGTAAATATGCATTTGCACCCATTCATGTTAATGCCCCAGTGCTTTCAAATGGAGCCTTCGACAGAGGGCTACATTGTACGCCATTTTCTCAATTGCTGACGTTGGGTACTCTTCAGACTGATGGCGACCACGTGTCATACTATAAGTGTACAGTTGGCCTCCCAACACTACTCACAACGTGTGCCATTGAGGTCTATCAAAAACGTATGAATTAATCAATCAGAATTTTATGAAGAGTCCGCTTTATCAGTAAGCCATATACTTTTTGAGACACGTTATATCCAAATATGCACACAAATCAGCTATATCATACGTGCAGTGTGGTATTATACACGCGAAAGCATACGCTTTCTTACAACAGGTCTGTCAGATTTATGGCTAAAGCGCGTAAACCGATAAAGCGCTGGTTCAACTGGTTAGAAAGCGGCTGTGAAAACAACGTAAATGTATCAGCTGTGCATACCAAAGAATTACTGAAGCAGCAGAATGTAAAATATTAACTGCTAAATATTGTTTAGCACGTATTATCGAGATTCCCCACATGATGCCTCGTTTTAATACGCTATGCCATCGAGTTATACGCCAGGTTAACAGGTGTAGCTCGGAGGGTTGTGAGAAAAATGCGTTTAGGGTGTAAAGAGGTAAGAAGGAGAGTTGAGCTGGGTGGGGACGAAGGGGGAGACCTTTTTGTTCCACATAAACAGTCTTCTGCGCGTCATGTAAACTCCCCAAAACACAAATAAAGACGTTTCTGAAGGCGTTTTTAATTTTAAACACCAAGTTGCACTCCCGTTTTCACATTTCCTCATACGCAGAAATACGGATAGATGGTCATTTAGACAACAAATCCTTCACACTGTACAGTTTATGGATCATAGCCATGTATATAGGCTACGCTTTGTTTCTCCAGCGCTGACCTGAAGCGGCGTTCCCTACAAAGTCTACCCTTTAAAAATCTGCACAGCAGTACGAACAACGATGGTGGTTCAAAGTAATAGTAGCTTTTAAATCCACAGCGGGCTAGAAAGCGAAATCTGTGTTGCACGAATTGCTTAAACGAATCAAGCACCGAGGCCTAGGCCTTTGCAGTAGGCCCAGGCCTAATCAACAGGGAGCAAGAGATTGAAAGGACACGGAGACCAGCATTGGTACGTGTTTGAAAAATATGCACGCATATGCATAACGTGGAGACGACTCCCATGTAGCGCTGTAGTAACTATGAATGTAAAAGCACGTGGTGTAATGCTACGAGCATATGCCACTTTGAACACCCAAGCACTGTAACATTCGTCACGTGAAGAGAAACAAAGAATATTCGCATGCAGAGAGCTAGACTATTAAAAAGTAACCACCACTTAAGGGTTACAACCAAACAGATCAGCAATTTAAGCACACAGAGAGATCCTGCTTACACAGTACACATATCTGTGCCACCGCCACGACATATATGCATTCATCTTTTAATATAGCACAGTAAGCAAACAATTGTCGAACTATTCAAGAGAAAGCAAATACCTCTGCTTCTTAGGGACAGAATGTTCGACCTCAATTCGTTTGCCGTGAAGTTCCACTTTACCTGGAAAAGGAAAGAAATTATTATTTTTTTCCTTTCTTATTTTTACCCCACTCACAAAATGAGACCACAGCTTACTTAAATGGCCAACGTTAAAACTAAAATGATAAATGTGTGCCTCAAATATTTATGCATGCATAGAGAAACGGTATTTTTTTTTTTTACTGTGTAACTTGGGTTGCGATAGGCCTAAATGGTAGGGATGGGGGTTAATAAAAAGTAATTAAACTAAAAAAAATAAATAGAATTAAAATGACTACATTCTTAGGACGCTTCCAAGGTTCACTGCTCAGGGGCTACACTAGCTTTTTGCGTCAACTGCATGACAGAATCCATATGTGTAGGCTATTATTTGTTGTTCGTCTCTAGTTGAGACCTAGGAGGCATATAGCGATAAAAAGAACAGCTGAAGATGAATTAATGTTGACCGTGACTTATGTGGTGGATAGTTTTAACTGGATCCTTATCGGCATGGCGACCTTCGTGCTATATAGAGCACACGTCACATGCTACATATGTGGAGAAGCGAGGAGAGACATATTTTGTGGTCAGTGGGACAGATGCAATGAAACTGCATGGCTAAAGTCAGCATATGAGAATGCTAAATGGTCGGATGTGTCAAAGACAAGAAGGTATCCCTCAGCATTGTGAACGTTAACTCAATAGGGGCTTCACGAAACATGTTTCATTTTAGCTCCACTGGCCTATTAGCCAAAAGGGGGAGGGGTAAGACCTGATTCTATAGCTGTGCCGGGGTAGGTTGGACTAAACCTAAAGACTGAGAACTACGTCCTACGGTTTACAATCACAACGACGCTAAACGCATGGTTATTTGCTAAAGTAAAATGCACTGCACGCTTTAAACCTGTCAGAGCAAAGAAAGTAAAGTCGTGGTTGATGTGTGCATGAATGCTTTTAGTGTCTGCAAACCCTCTGCTCTTAAAAGTTCACCATCTCAGGCACCTTTGCACTATGGAGCCTTGCATCGCCCTGACTTCAGTGGCAAAAAGTAGAAACATTGATTGAATAAAACCGAGATACAGTTGGATTTGAATACTTAACAAGCAAAACACTATCGGCAGGTTAACCAGGGTAAGTTACGAAAGAAAACCGGCAAAGACGCAAACCGGTAACGAAAGGCCCATTAAAATCAATTTACTCACCAGAAAACGTTTCAATCGCTTTCATTGCCCATTGGTCGTCTGGGCAATCAACAAACGCATAACCAGTTTTCATGAGAAACTGTCCAGAGTATGGGATCTTGTAATCTTCAAAGGTTTTAACCAAGTCCTCTGCGGTCACGTTTTCATTGAGATTTCCAATGTATAGCTTGTTCATCGTGAAAAACTGTTAACGCTCCCCCCAAAAACAGAAATGAAAATAAAAGTTTTCGGCAAAACGCGCTTAATTTTGGAAAAAAGGACCAAGGCACCCCGCAGATTACAAAATCATGTAGATGTCAGCCGGTTGGAATTAAAAACGGGGAGGGAAAAAAAAAATCAAACTGCAAGACAATCCAAAATAAAAAAGGGGAAAGTTCGACTAACAGTAACGTTGTAGTCTGATTAAGTCCTGCAGGCGAGTGGTAAATATTCTTCACTGTAGCAACCTTCGCGGATTCCCAGCGCGGTGTAGAAATGATATCAGTTTGAATTAAGCTGATGTTTGTTACGATGGAATAGTGGTGAGTATATAGCGGGATCGGGAGAAATTCTTTCCTCTCGCTGCCCCTCAACCTAAAGCTGTACCCTGCACTGTCACACAGATCCTACCGCTTGGCGATAGCACCGCCTCTAAAACCGAGTCGAATTTACTAATTTTTTTTGTTTGCAAAGAAGAAACCACGTGGTCTCAGAGTAGCTGGAGAAGGGGCCGGTCCTCCGAGCTCCCTCATGCGCGCGCGCGCTCTCTCCCTCTCTATAGCTCTCTCGAGCCGTGCTTGGAAAGACAGGAACGTTTTCTGTACATTTGCAACGTATATGCTCTGCCATGCACACGCAGATATACAGATTCATACTAGCCCACACATGCTCTGGTTTTACTTACGCGCTCAACGTCCTGTTTCCTGTTCTTTTGTTTCTGCGTTTGCAAGAATGTTTCGGATTCTGTCGAGACGCAGTTTACAGGACAAAAGGCCATTTTTTTAGGATGTTCTACGTGTAAATGAAGCCCCCCTGTGATTGTTGCACGGTTGCTTTTCCCTGTCCTTGCCCTCTTCGTACCCCCTTCGCGAGAGGCTCGAGTTGGGCATGAAACGCGTATTTCGAACCAATAGCCTTATGACATTGTTAGCTGTGGGTCACGACCAGGGCGGTGAAGTAAAATATTTAATTAGAGTAGTTTTACAACCAAAGTTTATGGCAAACATTTTTGAGGTGGAGTAAATACGAAGCAGTGACACACATATTCAATGCATGGTTTTATTGAAACACTGTATCCTTTTAATTCGGCTCTTGGGAACTTGGCTGCGCGGAGGACGCAGAATCCAGTTGGACTTTTAACAGGTCAGCTCCAACAGCATTTCCACAGATCTCCAAAGTTCTCGTGCTCACCTCCACGTCGCGCCAAACCGAAGCACGAGAAGGTCCAACATCTGATTTAATGGGGGGTGTTGAGAAACCAGGGCCTAGCGTCGGGGATACCGCCTACCAACAGGAAGTGAGCAACTGTTGCATCGCCTATTGTGTGTGCACGCTGTGTATATGTTTCATTGCGAGGATTTCTTAAGCCTTATACTCGGGTTTGAAAAATCCGACCTCAAATCCCCATTCAAACGAGTTACACGCAAATCAGATGGGAATTTTGAGCGGTTACTTTCGTTACGTGGCTCTTAAATTGCACACGTGGCGGCAGTAGACCGGCTCTCTGTAAGAAAATGGCTTCCCGTCCATTACAGCAAGAGTGAGAAGTGCTTCACGTACGTCTCGCAAGATCCCCATAAAATGGTCCGCAATGATGTGTGCTGAGGTGTATTTCGCCCAATATGTTTAATGAAAAAAGGTTTCTTTGGTTCATAGAGCTTCCCTCACGTTTCGCACATGAAGGACTTCTTTAGTAACGAAGCACAATATCGCAAGGGTGTCTTAATTAATTCAAGGATGATTGCGACCAGTTGACTGAATGACACGTCTGTAGTGATTAATCACTTTGTTTTTTAAATGTGTGGATAAATGCAAAGTGTCCCGACGCACGTGCGTCTTGAGGGTCTTCTCGCCAAGGTACAATGTAAATAAAGGCTGCTTTAAGAATTACACTCTTTATTTTTATGTTCATTCACCACAATGCGTAACGTATGCTCTTTGTCGTGCCTCAAGGCCATTCACAGGTAATTGACAATTAGGTGAATATGAATTTTACCAGATTGAGCATTCGGTTGCACATCTCTGCTGCAACACCCTAGCTGACATGCTAGAAGTAAAGGGGTCACTGATCTGAGCTAATGACCTCTGTCTAAACACTGTTGTGGATTTTTTATTTTTGTGTGTGTGAGAGAGAGATGTAAATAGTTGGCTTTAAAGTTACTAGGTCAAATGCATGTGTAGCATATATTCTATTAAAAGCAACAATAAACGTGTGAAAGCACAGAAAGTCGTCATCTCTTGCATCGCATGAGATATTAATTTCTTTTCACAGTCCTGTTACACCCAGTAACTGTTGCAAAGGACACTTTGTGGTCCTGTGAAGGAATTGGCATGTCAATACAACCCCCTGTGAGTTTAAGAGGGACTCTCAGATTTGAGATTGTGACCTGACCACACACTGTGAGGGGGATGAGGAGTAGCTGGTGTGGGGGTAGGGCATCTCTGTTCTGGGTGAGGGGGACCACAGGCATGGAGCTGATCCAGGACAAGAAGGATTTTAGGAGATTGATGGTGCCTCAGTGTAAACTGCTTCTTGCTATTGCTTATGTTTGATGCTTATACTGAATTATTTTATTGATAACAGTGGATTTGATACAAAAAATATTAATAAGTGCTTAGTTTTCTTTTGCATCATATTGCATTTAGCACTAAGGCACTGGATCTTACTCAGAGGAACAAAGCGTGGTGGGAAGGAAGTTCTGAAAAGAAGCAAGGATGACTCTCTAAGTCTAACAGTGACAAAATGTTTATTAACCGTTTACATGCTTTTCAGTAAAATATATATATAAAAAAATAAAAAGACACAAAGTAAGACAATTAAGTCTGATAATCAAAGCTGAAGTTATTTATGGCTGGTGCCATATAGTTCAGGTTTATCTGGTTGGCTTGCATTTCTCGAGATGTAATTATAAAGTAAGTTTCTGCTGTAATTGTTAGGATCTTTTCAGATAGTTAATATTTGGATAGCAACATTTGCATATTGAGACCAGAGGCAAGGTCAGTCTTAAACACGTAAATGGAAGACTGTAGCTGAAAAAAAAAACATAGACATAGTTAATCATTTTTATGTAATCGGTGGATATGCATTTTTAATCAGGTTCTTTACATAGAAAAAAAGTGAGAAATGTTGCATAACTATGAAAAACCTATGGCCACAACAAGGCTGTCATTGTGGACATGTAGTCTAGGGACAGGAATACGTTACTGCATTTAAATTACTTTTTGTTGAATGCTTATTATAATAGAAAATTAGATCTAAAGTTTATATATAGAAGTTCTTTTTTTTCTATTACAAGAGAGATTGCAGATTAGTATGCATATTTGTGGCACCCACATGATCACCTAAGGCTTTTTCAGAAGAAGGTCTAAGAGTTCAAGTGTTAAAGACATTATTATTTATGTTTTGTTTTCTTGCTTCTTTTGTTTCTTCATGCATGCAATTCTCATCATGGAAGAAACTGATAAATGTAACTTTTCTTTGTTTTTAATCAGTTCTATGTTAAATGTAATAAATTGACTGAATCTGAAAACAATCAAACAGAACATTTAAATGAAATAAACTTTAAAAATACCACAAGTGTCTGATTATTTTGAGGCATTGGATATTTAAGTAGCACTTAACATCTTTCAATTAAACGGTTAACATAATTTAATCCCTTTTAAATAGGAGCAATTTTGGTTATTTTCATGCATGTACAAATACAAGAACACAAATGTTAGAAACAATTAATCCCAACATGTCGATTTTAGTTTTGCTTTTAGCAGTGATGTGCATATATTTGTAAGAGCAAAAATAATAGCAGAACCAAATCCAATTTAGTTTTCAAAGATTTAAAGAAGCCATGCAAATCATTACATACAACATTTTATTTTGATAACCTGTTACATTCTGTTGAATAACTTATTTGGACAATTTAAATACAGGCAAAGAGTGATGTCGTTTCTGTCCTCTTGGAGGAAGAATGATGAATGATGAGCCATTTCCCATGATGCCATTCAAAGGATATGAGACCCTCTCTGCTGTCTTAGCAATAACACAATATAATCTGTGTTTGTAAAATCCTGTAAATCCAGCCTTATTAATCTAATAAGTAAGCCACAATGAAGACCCAGCAGTATGTTTAGCGTGTTCAACTCCTGAAACAGGTTTGTTGCACAATTTTAAAACAAACAGTATGTATAAACACATATCTAAAAGTATTTCCAGTTTGTAAAAAAACATCTAATGTCTTTTAAAATAGCCTGTTGATGCAACGATGGGTTTATAAAAAAATGTTTGATTTAAATGCTCTGTGCAAATAAATAAATAATATTCCAAGCAGTGCATTTACATACAAATCCAGTGAATAATAATAGCCTATATTTGCTAATAGAGTATATATAATATAATAGCCTTTATTTGATATAATCTAGCCCTTCACCATCAAATAAGTTTCTCAGGTTTCCCAATAAAGTTTCTCAAATCTAATACAAGTTGAAATATGATCTAATCTCCTAATAAAATAAGCCACTAAAGTTTGAGTAAACAAGGTGTTTCTTTCTCTTATAAATATACATTGCTTACAAGTTAGGTGCACGTCATATTTGAAGCTTTTAGGAAGACTGTAATTGCCAACAAAAACAGAATAGTTAACAGCACAACAGACAAGCAAAATTAATCATTTTAAGTATGCGATTTAAAGGCACAATACGAGCACTTATACAATAAATAATAAGCAACATTTTTAAAAAAGGCAATGCTGTTTTTAATCATGCAAGCCTTTTATACAGTAAAGACGTGTTAACAAGTCACGTACAATCATGCAACAAGACAAGACAAATTGGCAAAAGAAAGAAGGAAAGAAAGCAAGAAAGAAAAATAAAGGGTGAAGGAGTGATCATCATTCAATGCACACGCTTTTGTTGAACTACCTTACTGATTCATATCATCACTTCCTCTACTGTATTAAACTTCTCGATGACAATACACTGAATATTCGATATCCGGTTTTCGAACGACAAAAACGCAGATTTTATGATCAGCAACTTGCAGCTAATATGCGTTTTTTTTTTTCACAAAATGGAGAGGGGGAGGGTGTGTCCAATCACAGCAGTGCTTCGCCTCTAAACTGGTGACGTGCACAACACACCCCCGCGCGCACAATGTGAACAATTATACTCTTCAGCTGTATTTCCCTCGTTCGCACACTGTATATAACGCATCAGTTCACGTATATCGAAGTACGTATTTTTCCTCACCGGCCCTGTGTAATATCATCCTGCTGTGCTACTGCACACAATAAGCAATGTTTATTCATTAAAGCGTGTCAAACGCGCCTGATTTACTCGGAGAGAGAGAGAGAGACTCTCATATCAGAAATCTAACTGATGCATCAGCAGCTCTCCGCATCAACACGCAAACTACAAACTGTATTGAACGCCCAGAACTTGATCAAGAGACTAACAGCTGCGAGATGTTAGTGTTTTAGGTATATTATACACACTGGGGCAATGACTTGCACGTGGCTGCTTCCACCAAGCGGGCATTTTGAGATAATGCATGTTCCGAGGAGCCGAGACGCACGGGGAACTGTTTGCTCACTTTAAGTTCGTTTTAAGTGCATTTAATCATTTAGCTCTCAAGGTTGATTGCACGTGCCACGTGAAGCTACGTCAGCCGATCTGATTTATGAGTCAAATAAGATCCGATGTCAGATTTCGAGCGAACTTTGTGGGGTTTTCATTCATGTTGTGCGAGCAAATTCCATATTGATTGATGCATATTGTATAGGTCCTCGGTTGCAAACCATAATGATTTTCGTTTACTTGAGGCTTCTGTCGGATTCATGTCACGTGGGATGTAAAAACTGCTGTTTAACAGGCGTTTTATTCGTAATATGTCACTTGGATGCGACAGTTATGTTGCAACAGAGTTACTCATCATTGAAACTCGAAGTTCGTGTGGGTTGCATTGGTTTTATTTATTTGGTAAAGTGCAGCAATGCTAACTGACAACGATATAGCTTTAATGCTTTTCCATAGCCTACATTTATAGACATATCCAACGCGACAAAACTGGACAATAACTCCACAAAATAAAACGAAATGTTGTGTTAACGTTGTGTGCTTAATTCGTATATAATTTTCCAGCACAGCTACACATTAGATTGTAAATCTTTTACCAGTTGTTAAGATTGTTATTTACTTCCAGCACGTGTAAAGAAAACAAATAACAAAGGCTAAAAACGATTAAAACGGCACACTCAATTATATACATTGCAAGTTAAATAAAAGTTGCATTAGATTATACCAACCTCGACCGTAAACGAGACCAGTCAAATGATTTAATTGTGCTCTGCGTTATTAAAATGTTTTAAAGACGTGAACTCAATCTGTTACAGCAACCAAGACGTGTATCTCTTTGTAATAATTGTATGAATGAAATAAACAGTTTGCTGTAACGAAAGACCAGAACGAATCTGAGTCAAACGCATGAAAATAATGTATCATGGAAAATAAATCGTTATGGTAAATTAAACGTTATGAAAATCCCGTTTTTGGAAATAACATGCATGTAGTTTAATCATAACGCCTTAATTCATTAAAACACGAAGCATAAAAATACCATTAGAAAACAACAATCATCTTTCTTCATGCCTTCCTCTGATAACTTCCTCTCAAACAGAGCTTTTGCTGCTGATGACTGATATTCGGGGTTTCCTCGGTTTCTTCCCCATCGCGAAGACTTTTTTTTTGTCATGTTCAACTTTTCTGTTACTCTGCATGGTCTTCTTGCTGTAGCCTGTTGGTTACTTGGGTAAGTTTTTTTTTCCTGATGAACTCACGCAGCATGGACACAAGTAGTGACGTCATAAGACGTCAACTTTCACCGCCCCTCCCCTCGAATTCAAATGTTGTCATAGTTGTTGTCTTGAAAGAAATTTTCACGCCACTGTTCATGAGGCAGATTCAAAGACCAGCACGCTGCACTACATTAAAAGATGTTGCCTAATAAATGAAGTGACGGCATTATGTCAGCATATGTGGATATGAAGAGAAACCAATTTATAACTCAGTCCGAATGAATACTCGAAAGGATGAAGGGTCCATGATTTCTGATAACCGACTCTTGTAAAGACAATGGATTTCTGTTTACAAAGATTTGTTTTTGTATTAGTTTTAAAACGAATAATTTGCCAGGTGATCTCTAGCCTAACTAGAATAGGCTAAATAATGGCACTTCCTTCAAAGAAAAGCAACAATTCTTCGCGGAATTTACTACAAAGCTCGGTAATGTGCACTTTCAAGATTCAAGACGCTGTAACCAATTTTTTCATAAACCAGAGCAGGTTTGACTCAGGAGTGATTCAGAAAAATATGATTCAGTTTAAAGTTGTAATCTCTCACACCCTTTTCTGTGGTGCGTAGTTTATTGGTATTTTTGTGTTTAGTTAAAGGATGTTACATTTAGACGTTTTCTTTAGTTCTAGAGCTGAACATTTACAATGTTTCCAAGACTATTTTAATCTTAGTCAAACAGATTGTAAATGATCAATGAGGAGAAAAAGTTACTAGGCTGTTACTGGTACAAAAGCTAATATTTGTACCTTATTTATCCCTAAAGATACTTTAAAAGGACATATTAGCACCTGCATATAAGGGTACCTAGTGATACTTCTTTCTTTTTAGGCTAATTCATATTTTTTATAATATGTTTGTAATATTATTTTATTTACATAACCACTCTGAGGTTTACAAACAGAAACGGCATCTATAAGCACATCTAAGAGATGATCAACAGTTCAGAACATTGGCAATTCCAGTCTTTAACACCATTAACATTTTCTCTTCATTGCGATACAGTTATGCTGACAAAAGCTGCACACTACCGCCCTCTAACGACAGTTCCACGGTGCTCCAGCAGTGTCTCTATCACAAGCATTATACACACAGGGACTGTATTACATTATTAAAGAGCTCGCTTCAAATGGTTCGATTGTGTCAGATCAACGTGACTGTAAAACAACATTTTGATGTACATTTATCAAAAACGTATATGGGTCAAAGACGTTAAGATGTCGGCAACAAAAGAAATTCACAAATGTGATTTTATGTCCATAGAAAGCAAAAGTAAGGAAGGTTTTTGGCGAATAAAATGTCAACATTTGGTTGAAATAATGTTACATTGTCATTCAAAAAACATGCTTATTCTGATTTGAACTAATAAAAAAGTATAAAAGGATAAGGAAGCATGTACAATTTTATTGTGTTTTAATCTAGTAAAACCAAGGATAGTGGCAAAAAATAAAAATGTAAAATTACAATTAGTATTTGGGGTGAAAGAAATCATCTTTTAATGTATCATAAATATATTTTTGTTGTAATATGCATGACAAGTTTTTAGTGTGTAATGTGATATTTATTTTTGGCTCAGAAAAGCAATTAAAAAAAATAATTTAAACAGAATTTCTTTTCATTTTTGGGGGGATAGATATTTAAAGATATACTTAGTAGAATTATTGTCCAATATAAGTCCAATGTGCACAAATCAGCCAACATACATATACATTATATATATATATATATATATACACACACACACTCAACAAAATGATAAACGCAACACCTTTGTTTCTGCTACGATTTTTCATGAGATGGACTTAAAGATCTAAAATTCATTCCAGATACACAATA